>CATIWR010212134.1:0-27643 GCA_949677035.1 Omphalea diandra | reverse complement strand
GGAATTCAAAATGAGCATGATGGGAGAGCTCAAATTCTTTCTTGGTCTACAAATCAAGCAACTCAAAGAAGGGATCTTCATCAACCAAGCCAAGTACAAGAAGGAAATGTTAAAGAAATTTGGCATGAAAGGATGTAAGGTAGCAAAAACTCCAAGGAGTAGTACCATCAAGCTAGACAAGGATGAATCGGGTATGGTAGTAGATGAAAAAAGATATCGAGGTATGATCGGATCTCTACTCTATCTTACTGCCTCTAGGCCAGATATAATGTTTAGTGTTTGTATGTGTGCTAGGTTTCAATCTTCACTTAGGGAATCTCATTTGAATGCAGTAAAAAGGATTTTCAAATATTTGTATGGCACTATTCACTTAGGACTTTGGTATCCTAGGAACTCTTCCTTTAGCCTAATAAGGTACTCGGATGCGGATTACACAGGTAGTCTTTTAGATAGAAAAAACACTTCCAGGACATGCTAATTCATATGAGAATGTCTAGTCTCTTGGTTTAGTAAAAAGCAAGTATCGGTTGCCTTGTCCACCGCGGAAGCCGAGTATGTGGCGGTGGGTTATTGTTGCACCCAAGTTCTTTGGATGAAACAACAATTAAAGGACTTTGGTAAAGTGATTGATCACATTCCTATTAAATGTGACAATACAAGTGCTATTAATCTTTCAAGAAATCCCATCCAACATTCTAGAAGTAAACATATAGATGTTAGACATCACTTTCTTAGAGATTATGTGCAAAAATGTGATGTTGTGTTAGAATTCATTGACACTAATCATCAACTTGTAGATATTTTCACTAAACCTCTAAATGAAGAAAGAATGCACTTCATTAAGAGAGAATTGGGAAGACTTGATAGAAGCTCCCTCAAGTGAAAATTCTTATTTGATCTAGTGTGATATATGTGTGTGATATGTTTAATTAATGATATTTAAAGTTTTTATACTTTGATTTTAGGAGATCACTTGTTTTTTTCAAAATTTTCATTCTTATCCTTGATGACTCATAATTCGCGATCGCTACTCATTCTTCACGGTCGCAAATTACAAGTCAAACTTTTCCGGCTGTCAAATGTCAATTCACGATTACTAAAATCATTCTCCATCGTGAATTTTATCGGTTTCTCAAAATTCTGACCGTTACAGCGTGCATTCCCGAGGAAAATTTGTTCGTTACTCACATTTTTCAGAATTTGCGATCGCAACTGAAGAAATCGCGGATGCGAATTACAGTAACCGACTCATATTTTTGAGATTTGATTGCCAACTATTGCCAACCCTTCATTTAATCCATTTCTAGCCGTTTATTACCATTTTCACACCCTTAAAGCCTATAAATACCCCCCCTTAAATAGTCATTTCATCACAACTCAACTTTCCCAACTTCCAAATCTCAAATCTCTCAAAAATCCTCCTCTCTCTCTCAAGCAACTGCCATGGCACCCAAGAAATCTTCAAGAGTCGACAAGGGCAAGGGAATTGCACAACTTTCTGCCCTCCCTCTCTTCTCAACATGAGAGGGGTAACCCGTGAGGAAAAGGAGAGATATAAAGCCAACCTCTCCAAAACCATCCTACCAAACAAAATACCCTCATTTTTCTACTTGAATCTCTTGGTCTCACCAACGAAATTCGA
The DNA here is from genome assembly GCA_949677035.1 of Omphalea diandra. NCBI lineage: Eukaryota > Viridiplantae > Streptophyta > Magnoliopsida > Malpighiales > Euphorbiaceae > Omphalea > Omphalea diandra. The sequence continues at coordinate 26,001 of CATIWR010212134.1, read as the reverse complement.
GCATTCCTGTCCAACCTAGGCTGGAATGACTTTATCTTCCGAGCGGAACCAGAATATGAAGAAATCGTCCAAGAATTATGTGCATGGTCCAGTTAAGCCGCAAAATGGAGTCTCTTGTCAGGCAATATGGAATGACATTTCGGGCATTTGGAGATCCATACTACATCACTTTCGAGCAGTTATCCGGCCTCTTGACTCTTCAAATCGGTGAGCATATTTCGTTCATCATTGCTGCCCTCGATGTCATCTACTTTGAGTTTTGGGCAGAAATTTCGATAGAGTCCAAGCATGATCCTCGATCTTCCTTGGCGAAGCATATCAAGACTTTGCCTTTGTGGATTTTTCACCGCATCATCATATTTTCCATCAACGCTCGGGGCGATGGGAATGAGAAGGTGTCGCAAAAAGATCTTACCTTTCTCTTTTGTCTGGTGAAAAACAAGCCAATCTAGACTGGTAGGTATCTAGCGGATCAGTTGATTCACATGAGTACCAAGCCCAAGAGTCAGTTCTTACTCCTGTCGAACGTCACCACAATTTATCTCTTCGTGGGCGCTCTCGACGAGGACAAGGAAAAACTCCTCACTAAAAAGTATCTGCCTTCCCAAAACTTTTTGGACCTCACATACCTCGTCAACGCTAAGGCGATCCATCCTGATTCCTATGCCTACTTACTTAGCGCATACGATGCACAATGACTTGAGAGTTCTCAAGCCTCCAAAATGAAGCGCCTTCACATTGAAGAGGCTCCTTCGTCAGCCCCGTCTGCTCCTCCACCGAAGCCAACTGAACAAGTGTCACTCTTCACCATCAACCGCATGTTGGATAAAATAATGTGAATGATAAAGAGATGTTCACTCTTCCTCTCCCATCTCTACAGCGACATGGTGGATCTACAGGAGAAACATATAATCCCACCCTGCCGCCTTCTCGACTTCACAAACTTTGACGATACTCAAGAAGGGGATTAAGGTGTGAAAGATGGAGATGAAGCTGAAGGCGGCCTCCAGAAAACAGTGGCAGACTCGTCTGACTATGATAGCAGTTCCCCCGCCTTTTAGTGTTTAGCTTTCTTTTTATACTTTGTTTTTATTTGGTTACCTTTTGTAATCCCAACTTGTAATCTCACAGTTATTATATATAAAAAGTTATGTTTGCATCTCTTTGTGCTCTCCATGTTTATTTTTTATAGAATTTTGCTTCTTATGCTTAACTTTCCTTTAAATTATCTTTAATCTTCACTAATTTTTTTTGATCTTGCCAAATGGGGAGATAAAATAAGATTCAAGTAAATAATTAGAGATAACTAATTAAGGGGGAGTAAAACAAGCAAGTGCATAAGATAAGGGGGAGATGTAAGCAAATTAGTTTTAGGTTTGACACTTAGAAAATTTTTGCTAAGTTGTTTTACACTTAGAAAGTTTTTGCTAAGTTATCTTGCACTTAGAAATTTTTACTAAGTTATGATTAAATTTTACTTCTTTATAATTATATTTCACTTTAGATCAATCTAGGTTGTCAAAATCAAAAAGGGGGAGATTGTTGGACTAGGATGATTAATCCTAAGTCTAGAACCTCTTTTGATCTTGACAAAGTAGATTGAACATCACTAATATTTCAAATAAGTGTTGATTTTACAGAAATGAATCAATCTCTCAAGAAGAAATGAAAGGAGTTGATAAACTCCAAAGTGACATGTAAATCGCGACCACAATCTAGGATTCGTGACCGCGACACATGTTAAGACATGCTGAAATTCAAGCAGGCGAAATCGCGGAGCCATTCTCGACCATGACTAATGAAAAAGAAGAAGCCATTCTGTGACGGATGAATTTGCGGTGCAAGTCACGTCTTAGTCGCGACCACAAATTTCAAAGTAACTCAAGAGGGAAGCAAATCCACAACTATAGCTTGACAAGTGTCCCAGAAGACTATTGGAAGTCAAATTTCGCGGAGGCATCTTGCTGGTAGCGACTGCGAATCTTGTGGAAGAAAGATAACTTCTTTGGCAAATGAATTTGCGTCCTCTGTCATGGCCTGTGCAAGGAAACTCGCGACCGCAACTTCTGAAAGTAGGTAAAAGACAACGACTATATTTTCCTAGTGAACGAATAAGAAGCTGCCATATGGACTAGCCATTAGACACAAACGGGGTTTCCCTTGAAGAATTTGGATTTCGCGACTGCGAACGACAGTAGCGACCGTGATTTCGTCTTGACAAGTATTTAATGCAAAATCTGTCAAGCATGTCATAAAGATTTGATGAGCTATGATCTGCAATGTCTCTTTGGTGAAGTTTGGCTATAAATACTCCACCAAACAGCCATGAAGAAGGTTGCTAAGGAATTTATTACAAGTGATTAAAGCTCTTAATCTTTGCTACTCATTTTCTTCATCTTCTTTATGAAATTGTGATTGTTAGGTGTGAGCATTAAACACCAAGTTTTGAGGTTTTGTGTTAGCCTGTAAAAACACTTATAGAAAGGTTTAAGTGTGAGCCTAGTGAAACACTTGAGTGAGGTTTTATGTTAGTCTAGAAAACACATTGTTGTAAGGTTGTGTGTTAGCCATCAAAACATAAGTTGTATAAGTTGGGTGTGAGCTTGAAAACACCATTGAGATAGTGAAATACCCAATTGATTAATTGGGGGGTGGACGTAGGGTCACTTATACCCTAACCACTATAAATTGATTGTCTCTCTTCTACTCTTTCCTCTCCCTTTATCTTTGTTCTTGAAATTTTTATTCACCAATTCAACCCCCCTTCTTGGTGCCTAAGGACAACAATCACTAACCATTTTGCGAGTTAGGATGCCAACCAACATGAGACCAAAGTATATGTCTACTAATATGTTTAAAGATGTAATCAAAACAACAATATGTTGAACCTTCTAGGTTCCAAGCTATTATTTTTATGATTACAAACAAGACTTAGGAGTAACATTAGCTTAAGATTGTTTGCGTTAAAATTTATAAGTACATTAATTCCTTGAACTGTAATGATTAGAGAAGAATTTATTCTTAGCTCATTTGAGCTAAAGATTAAGAAACTCTAATTATTAAAAGATGAGAATTAAAGTAAACTTAGTTGAATTGCCCATCGGGTGTTACGTACTTTCAACAGGCATTGAGGACTGCGCAATAGGAGTTACTTCTTTCACAACAGGTATTGGACAAGTGTTATAGTGTAATCTATGCTTTATGAACCTCACCACCAGCGTTAGACAAATGCTCAGGTATAAGCTATGCTCTCTGAACCTCGCAATGGGCATCATGATTTCATAACATGCGTTGAACTAGAGCTCGTAACCTACATTGCACTTTTCCAATAGGCGTTAGAGAAGTGCTCTAGTTTAAGCAATGCTCTTTAGACCTCAAATTAGCATTGTAATCTCACAACCAACGTTGAAAAAATGCTATGGTGTGAGCTATACCTTTTGGACCTCTCAACGAGGCACATTCAAATAATCACCAAGTGTTAAGATGTTTCTAATGGGCATTGCAAAAATTCCAATAGGCATTAAATCACTTTTGCAAATCTAAGAAATAGAACAAAAAGATCACATTTTCTGGAAATCAACAACATGTGTTAAGCAAACTCCTATTGGTAGGTTAGAATCAATGACTATTGCTTATGTCAACGGTTGTTAAAGAAAAAGTGAAATAAATAATTGAAAAAGTCAAAAAAGGAGCTTTGACCCAATTACTCTCAAACAACTAGTTCTAACGGGCATTTTGATAAGACAAATAACCATTGAAATTGAATATTGACTATCAACCATCCGTTTGTATGAAATCAACAATGGTTGATGCCTTAGCAATGAGTGTGAACTTTTTTCAATAGGTGTTAACTGCTTACAGCTATAATGTGAAGTGACAGTTCTTTTCTAACAACTAGTTCCTTGTTTAGTCTATAAAAGGAAATAACTCTCAATAGAAAAATAGGGAGAGCTATTCTATTAAGTGAGCAATCCATTGTAAAAGCTTTTTTAAATAAAAAAGGCATGTTACATAGTGAACAAAGAGTGATCTAGCATCAAAAAGACATTCACTGATCAAGCTTGAGAGTAACCTGAAAGAGTCATCTTCAATATAGAATTTGAAGGTCATATTTCTTAAGAACTTTCTTTATTTTTCACTCATATCAAGCTTACCTTGTGAATGTACTTTGAGCATTTATTCTTGCTTGAGTGAGAGAGTTTTTTCTTTCTCCTAAAAGTGTAATAATCTCTTAGTTTGAAACTTAAAGTTGAGAGACCATTTGAATGTATCTCTTGGGAAAGGTTTAAGGTAATATGTGGAAACTACTTTGGGTTAAGGTTAAGTAGTACTTGTGAACTACTTGTATGAGGTTGATAGTGCCTAAGAATATCTCACTTGTAAAGGCTTGATAAGTGCTTGAAAACTTACTTGTGTAAAGGTTGTTGATAGCACCTTAAGTTATCAAAATAGTAAAGGCTTTAGTGGAAATACTAGGGGAGAGGATGTAGGCAAGTTGTGCCAAACCTTTATAAATCTTGTATGTTGATTCTTCATCTATTTTTGCATTTAGTTTTGAATTTATAAAATTTGCCATTATCTTATTCAACCCCCTTTTTAGGGGACCAACAGACAAAAATTGGTATCAGAGCTGGTATGTTGATCTAAGCTTAAGTGCACAGAGCAAAGATCATGACAAGTTAATAAGAATCACAATCCATCCATAAGCCTCCATTCTTCAAGGGAGATAACTATGGTTATTGGAAGAATCATATGGAGATCTTAATTAATGGTGAAACCATTGACCTATGAGACATTTTTAAGGAAGGAAAAGAAGTTCCAATAAAACTAGTTGGAGATATTCTTGTACCAAAGCCAAAGAATGAGTCGACTGCAAAAGAAAAGAAGGCAAACCTAAAGAATAAAAGAGTAATGCATGTTCTTTTCTATATAATCCATAAGTTTTAGTATGCTGAGCAATAAATGTAACGACCATTTTCATTACAAAACTCATAACATTCATATCCAAAATACATATGCATAAAGGTTTATTTCATCATACATACATAATCAAACATGTATTTAATGTACATATATGTTAACTAATGTCAAGACTAGTGACCATAACTAGTTCCTTTCTAAATGTATGTACATGACACAAGGAGAGAGAGAGTTGAAATTCAGCTGACGACCTGTGGTCCATGTGTCTCAATGCAAAACTCTAAGCACCAAAGTGTCCAATCCCTATTCTTCGGTATCTGAAAAATATAATTGCGATTTGGTGAGTCGTGACTCAATGAATAAAAATAATAATCATATTTTTATATCACAACCAACAATCAAATATCATCAGGATACATTACAAGTATAACATTTGACTATGCAAGTGCAAGTGCAATATATTAATTTTTGTCGTGACCATGCAAGGAAAACACTGATCCTGGGAATTCATGTGATTCAAGTGACATTTGATTTTGTTGGCCAGCATATAACAAGTGATTCATTTGAACAATAACATGTACCAATGGGACCTATTGGTCCATCTTCCACGTGATTTGCAAGTGTTTGACAAGCCGATCACAACATCCTTTTAGTTCCATGTACAAGTGCTCATTCACAAATGGTATACCAAGTAATGATTAAGAGCATATGATTCTCACTTGACTTGTATTCACAAGTAAAATGTAACAATTCAATCATATATACATGTAATAGAACATAATCATATCATAAAATTATCACACACACATATTGAATCTAATTATGGTTTTTACTCACCTTTTAATGTGACTAACCTTTATGGTAGGTTTGGTTCTCTCTCTAGGGCTTCCTTAAAGCTTTGAGGTCCTAAAGTTTGATACATACATGGTTATAAGTATGTCAAAATGATTATGAATGCTTGGTATGCAACAATGCCATGATTCATGCAAGCGGACCTAGTGTTTATGCATATTTTTCTTATATGGCAGCCTGAGCTTGCTACACTCTCATAGAAATAACTCTAGATATAATAATCCAAATAACTTGATTCTTTTTTTCAAAGAACCTAGACACATAATGATACAACATATTCAAATTTCAGGCCAATATTAGACACATAGAAAATGTGATGAATTTTTAAATTTTTCCCTATTGCAATGTCATCTCAGTCTGACTAGATCTTACATTCTTAGGTGTATCTCAAATTTTACAAATCCAATTGCAATAATAATATACCATCAGTTACAAAACATATAAAGGAATATTTCTCATATTTTACTCATTGTCTAATTCAGTTTATAAGATCACAAAAACAAAGGACCAATCTCAGGGTGAGCAGGTTCATAACATGTTGACAAATAGTCATGATGATGGGACAATATCTCAACAACCATGCTGGAGTTGGCAAAAATATTTCACAGGTATGTAGATAAAGTATAAATATACAACTTTCAAGTTTGGACCATCATCAAATTCTGAATCTATGGCCATCAAATTCTTAGAAAATAGAATTAAAAGAAAGGTGGGGTTTCATCTGGGTATAGGTCAGTCCAAATCAATGAGTCATATCTCCTTCCACACAACAAATCAATAAAAACTACTTTGCAAGTATTTAGAGGGAATAAAAATCTACAAATTTCATGTTTTAAACTTTGTCAAAATCAGAACTTAAGGCCATCAAAATATAAAAAAACAGAAAGACTAAGGTAATCTCGGTTGGTTGTGAACCAGCCCTAATAAAGGAGCCATAACTCCTCACACACACCAAATCAAGCAAAACTGTTTCATATGAATTTATATGAGATATAAAGATACAACTTTCATATTTTGAACTTTCCATAATTCCTCTTCTAGGGTTATGAAATTGTGGGTAAAAAATCTTGCTCTAACAGCAAAATCCAACATAAACAGCTCTTATTTTCTTGGATTTCAACTTCCATCCAAGAGCACTACCTCAATTATTCCATAATTCTCACTAACCATGCATGATTAGCATGTCATGAGAGGTTAATTCCAGTTGAGAATAAGATAAATTAACTTACCTATTGTCCCATAATTAGAAAACCTTAGGACTCTTTCCTAGGCAGCCCGCGCTTCTTCCTTTCCTTCTTTTTCTTTTTCTTCTTCTTCTTCCTTTATTTCTTTCTTCCTTAGCTCTCTCTCTCTTCTACTATAACTCATATCTTTTGATCCTAATGGGTCAAAAATTCCACTTGTAAGCTGATTGCAATAAGACAAAATCATGGTGTTGCATTCCTATTGGTTGGAAGTTCACTTTCCTCTTTAGTCCCTCTTCTTCACTCGTTGCACACTTCCATCCATCTACTAATTCCTGGATGCTCCTTATACTTTAAAATAAGCTCTATAACATCATTATTTGTGATGCTATAACAAACAAACAATTTGTTATGCAACTATGCAAATACTACATATATGTTAAAGTGTCCTAAATGCAACGGTGCAAGTGTCATTGTCGTGCTTCTACAATTCACATGTCTAAATGATTATTTATCCAATGCACATGTTCATGTGGGATTTCATATCATTTATGCAATGAACATGTTCATGTGATAATGCTAATAAATGTGGATAGGGATGTTACATCCTATCTAAATGTATGTACATGACATAAGGAGAGAGAGAGTTGGAATTCAGCCGATGACCTGTGGTCCATGTGTCTCAATGTAAAACTTTAAGCACCAAAGTGTCCAATCCCTATTCTTCAGTATCTAAAAAATATAATTGTGATTTGTTGAGTCATGACTTAATGAAGAAAAATAATAATCAGATTCTTATATCATAGCCAACAATCAAATATCATCATGATACATTATGAGTATAACATTTGACTATGCAAGTGCAAGTGTAATAGATTAATTTTTGTCATGATCATGCAAGGCAATCACTGCTCCTGAGAATTCATGTGATTCAAGTGACATTTGATTTTTTTGCCTACATATAACAAGTGATTCATTTGATCAATAACATGTGCCAATGGGACATATTGGTCCATCTTCCACGTGATTTGCAAGTGCTTGACAAGCCGGTCACAACACCCTTTTAGTTCCATGTGCAAGTGCCCATTCACAAATGGTATACCAAGTAATCATTAAGAGCATATAATTCTCACTTGACTTGTATTTACATGTAAAATGTAACAATTCAATTATATATACATGTAATATAACATAATCATATCATAAAATTATCACACACACACACTGAATCTAATTATGATTTTTACTCACCTTTTGATGTGACCAAACTTTATGGTAGGTTTGGTTCTCTCTCTAGGGTTTCCTTAAAGTTTTAAGATCCTAACATTTGATACATACATGGTTATAAGTATGTAAAAATGATTATGAATGCTTGGTATGCAACTATGGCATGGTTCATGCAAGTGGACCTAGTGTTTATGCATATTTTTCTTATATGGCAGCCTGAGCTTGCTACAATCTCACAATAATAACTCTAGATATACTTATCCAAATGACTTGATTCCTTTTTTCAAATAAACTAGACACATAATGATCCTACATATTCAAATTTCAGGCCAATATCAGACACATAGAAAATGTGATAAAGTTTTAAAATTTTCTTTGTTGCAATATCATCTCAGTCTGAGTATGTCTTACATTTTTGTGTGTATCTCAAATTGTAAAAATAAAATTGCAATAATAATAATCTACCATCAGTTACAAAATATATAAAATAAAATTTTTCATGTTTTGATCATTGTCTAATTCATTTTATAAGGTCACCAAAACAAAGGACCAATCTCAGGGTTAGCAGGTTTGTAACATGTTGACAAACAATCATGATGAAGGGACAATATCTCAATAATCATGATGGATTTGGCAAAAATATTTCATATGTATGTAGATCATACATAAATATACAAATTTCAAGTTTGTACTATCATCAAATTCTGAATCTATGGTCATCAAATTCTTGGACAATAGAATTAAAAGAAAGGTGGGGTTTCGTCCGGGTACAGGGTCAGTCCCAATCAATGAGCCATATCTCCTTCCACACAACAAATCAATCAAAACTGCTTTACAAGCATTTAGAAGGGATATAACCTACAAATTTATTTTTTTGCACTTTGTAAAAATCAGAACATAAGGCCATCAAAATATAAAAAAATAGAAAGACTGAGGTTATCTCGGTTAGTTGTGAACCAGCCCTAATAAAGGAGCCATAACTCCTCACACACACCAAATCAAGCAAAAATGTTTCATATGCATTTATATAGGATATAAATTTACAACTTTCATATTTTTAATTTTCCATAATTCCTCTTCTAGGGTTATGAAATTGTGGGTACAAAATCCTGCTTTAACAGCAATATCTAACACAAACAGCTCTTGTTCTCTTGAATTTCAACTTCCATCCAAAAGCTCTGCCTCAATTACTATACAATTCTCACTAACCATGCATGATTAATGTGTTATGAGAGGTTAATTTCAGTTGAGAAGAAGATAAATTAACTTACCTATTGTGCTAGAATTAGAAAACCTTAGGACTCTTTCCGAGGTAGCCCACACTTCTTCCTTTCCTTCTTCTTCTTCTTCTTTTTCTTATTCTTCTTCTTCTTCCTTCCTTTCTTCCTTCCTTAGCTCTCTCTCTCTTTTGCTATAACTCATGTCTAACCCCTTAATTTCAATCCTAAAGGGTAAAAAATTCCACTTGTAAGCTTATTTCAATAAGACAAAATATTGGTGTTGCATTTCTATTAGTTGGAAGTTCACTTTCCTTTTTTAGTCCCTCTTCTTCACTCCTTAAGCACCTCCATCCGTCTCCTAATTCCTAGATGATCCTTATACTTTAAAATAAGCTCTATAACACCATTATTTATGATGCTATAATAAGCACAAACATAAAATAATTTGTGATACAACTATACAAACACTACATATATGTTCAAGTGTCCTAAATGCAATGGTGCAAGTGTCATTATCGTGCTTCTACAATTCACATGTCTAAATGATTATTTATCCAATGGATATGTTCATGTGGGATTTCATATCATTTATGTAATGTGTATGTTCATGTGATAATGCCAATGAATGTGGATAGGGTTGTTACAATAAACATGTACATTAGCCAATGAAATATGAGACCCATTATAGATTCAATATGAAGGAACCAGTGAAGTAAAAAAGAAAAAGATATAGATGCACACATACATGTATGAAATATTTGTATACCAATTTAGTGAAACTATTATTAAGATGGACAATAAATTCATAGACATTGTAGGTGCTCATAAAACTTTTGGGAAGTCATATACAAATGAGGACATGGTAGTAAAAATTCTAAAAATACTTCCCAAGTATAAGTGGGAAGCTAAGAAGACAACTATAGAGGAAGCCAACCTTTTAGAAGTCTTGTCACTTGATGAGCTTATGGGAAAGTTATTAGCTTATAAGCTCACTCTTGAAAAGCCTGCTAAAAACATAGGGATGAAGAAGAAAGACTTGGTATTGAAAGTCAAAGAAGTACATCCTAGAACTCCTTCTACCTTTTATTTATTAACTTCTTCCTCTTCTAGTGATGATAAAGATAATAGTGAAGATGAACATCTTGCCTTTATCACAAACCAAGTAAAAAAAAATTCCTTTTAAACAAAAAGGGTAGAGAGGAAATGAACTATAAAAAGAGGGGTACTAAGAGTCAACTAACCTACTATGCATGTAATAAGAAAGGGCACATAAAATCAAATTATCCTAAGATTAAGAAAAATAAGTCTCGTTCTAGAAAATACACCTTCAAGAAAGAAAAGGAAGTGTATAAAGCCATTTAGGATGACATTAGTGATCTCGAACTTGATAAAGATGAAATGAGAAAGGAATTTGTGAACCTTTGTCTCATGGAAAATGAGGAGCAATCAAATGAATCTTCAAGTGAACACACATCCAGCAGTGACAGTGATAGTGATGGTGACAAAGAGGTAAATCCTTTTGACTCCTACTCTAGAGATAAGTTTTTAAACTCACTATGAGTATTGAGACTCTCAAGTCTGATACCTTTACTCTTTAAAAAGAGAACGAATCCTTGAAAGAAAGTGCTAAGAGTCAATAAACTTTGGCTAAGGTGGTAGAGTCTCTCATAGCTAAGAACCTTAAGCTAAAGAAAAATCTCAACAACTTCACTAAAGGAAAGGAAAAGTTAGACTCCATCTTTGAGGCTTAAAATAGTCCATCCATTAAATATGGGTTAGGTTATAATGCCACTACTTCAATGGTTCTCTTCACTTCTTAAACAATCTTTGTTAAGGCCAAAGAGAATAATGTTTATAACTAGGTTATGAAGCAAAAAGTTTTCAGAAAGGGTAATGTCACTAATAATGGCTTAGAAGGAGGCATGATGAGCAATTTATAAATGCTCCGTTTAGAACAAATTATGCTTACATGTATCATTCTTACAAATTATGCTTAACATAATGACACACAATTTATAAATGCTCCCTTTAGACCAAATTATGCTTACACGTATCATTCTTACAAGCCTAAGATGTAAAATGTATAAAGACATAAAAATTGGCATAATTATGGGTATAGAAACACACAACACAAGAAAATTCTTCACATGAGAAATATTCCTAGACACACTACTTAAAGAAGCTACAAGTCTAAAAGACATTATATGTATGTACCACATAAAGATAAGATACTAGCTCACTTTGATGGTGATTATTTCTATTATGGTATAGACGATCACATTGCTTATTATTGCTAATTAAAAGGCATGATGAGCAGTTGGCAAGAGCGAACCCCTAAAGACCTAAGAAGGTTTGGGTACCTAAGATATAACCTTCCTTGCTTAACAAGTGTGCTTGAAATCTCAAGTTGAAGATCAAAAGTGGTATATTGATAGTGGATGTTCAAAGCACATGACAAGAGAAAGAAAACTCTTCTCACACTTGAAAAACATTGAAGGTCTTGGAAATGTGTCTTTTGGAGATAATGACAAAGTTAAAATTATTGCAATAGGTAAAATTGGTAAGGATAATGACTCACCTATCCTTGATAAAGTACTACTTGTTGATATACTCAAACATAACTTGATAAGTGTAAGTCAACTGTGTGACAAAGGCTTTAGAGTTAAGTTTGAGCCACAATCATGCTATGTATCAAGGATAAGTGACAACAAAATTTTGTTCATTGGGAGAAGAGTTCATAATATTTATGTGATTGATTTAAACTCTCTTGCTAATCATAATGTAAAGTGTTTAGTTTTAATAGTTGATAAAGGTAAAACTTGGCATAGAAGGCTAGGATGCTAGCATGAAACTCCTTAATAAGCTAAAGTAAAGAGACTTGGTTAAAGGTCTACCTAAAGTTAAGTTCATAAAGGAAATAGTTTGTGAACCATGTTAAAGAGGTAAACAAATTAAATCCTTATTAAAAGCTAAAAACAAGGTAAGTTCTTCTAGACCATTGCAATTACTTCACATGGTTCTTTTTGGTCCCACTAGGGTAGCTAGCTTAGAAGGCATGCATTATGCATTTGTCATTGTAGATGATTTCTTTAGATATACTTAGGTTTTGTTCCTCTCTCATAAGGATTTTTGTTTTGATGTTTTTAAAACCATTGCAAGAGAATTCAAAACCAAAAGGACTTGAAAATCTCTTCTATTATGATTGACCATGGAAGTGAGTTTGAGAATGCTAAGTTTCTAGCTTATGTGATAAGTATGGTATCTCATATAATTTCTCAACTTCTATAACTCTGCAATAAAATGGTGTGGTGGAAAGCAAAAATAGAACTCTTCAAGAAATGGCTATAATTATGTTGAATAAGTATAATATTCCTAAGTATTTTTGGGCTGAATATGTAAATACTTCTTGCTATGTCTTAGATAGAGTCTTAGTGAGACCTTTGTTAAAGAAAACTCCTTATGAGTTGTGGAACAATATAAAGTCAAAGATTGCGTATTTTAGAGTTTTTAGTTATAAGTGTTTTATTCTAAACCCTAAAGACAACCTTGGTAAGTTTGAATCCAAATCCGATGAAGGAATTTTCCTTGGATACTCTACCACTTGCAAAGGGTATAAAGTTTTCAACAAGAAAAATTTTATTATAAAGGAGTCTATGCATGTTATATTTGATGAATCTGACCCTATTTCTTCAAGAAAAGAAGAAGATATTGATGTTCTTATAGGTCATTTGAGTGAGCTAAACATTGGAAAAGAAGGAAAAAAAATATTGATAAGCTTTAGGACATGAGAAATGAAATAAATAAAGGTCCATCTCCTCCAACTCCTAGTTAAGAGCAAACTCAAATAAAAAGGGATTGGATTTTCATGAAAGATCACCCAAAAGATCTTATCATTAGTGATCCATCAAACCAGGTAACAACTTGATCATCTTTTAGAAATGCATGTACTAATCTTGCTTTTGTATCCCTTTTGAGCTTAAGATCATAGATGAGGCTATTAAAGATGAACATTGGGTTCTTGCTATGCAAGGAGAACTCAATCAATTTGAAAGAAATAAAGTATGGCTTATAAACATTCTGTTATTGGAAGTAAATGGGTCTATAAAAACAAATTTGATGAATATGGAGTCATTGTTAGGAAAAAAGCTCGATTAGTAGCTAAAGGCTATAACCAAAAAGAAGGGATTAACTTTGATGAGACCTTTACACATATAGTTAGGCTTAAAGCCATTAGAATTCCCCTTGCATTTACATTTCAAATGGACTTGAAGTTGTACCAAATGGAGGTCAAAAGTGCTTTCCTTAATGGTTACATTGAAGAGGGAGTCTTTGTTGAACAACATTCTAGATTTGAAAGCCATTACTTTCCTTATCATGTGTATAAGCTCACTAAAGCCTTATATGGCTTGAAGTAAGCTCCAAGTGCTTGGTATGAGAGATTGAGCAACTTTATTATAGAGAATGGTTTCACCAAAGGGCTGGCAAATACAACTCTCTTTTTTAAGAAAAAGAATAGAGATATATTGTATTTGTACAAATATATATAGATGATATCATATTTGGTGCCACTAATATTTACTTATGTGAAGATTTCTCAATAGTAATGAAGAGTGAGTTTGATGGGAGAACTTAAATTCTTCCTTAGATTACATATCAAACAAGGAAAGGTAGGAATCTTGATCAACCAAGCGAAATATAGAAAGGAGTTAATCAAAATATTTGACATGGACTATAGTAAACCTTGTAAAACACCTATGAGCGCTAACATTAAGCTAGGCATGGATGAGTATGGTAAGAATATGGATAAGAAACTGTATAAATGTATGATTGGTATTCTACAATATCTCACAGCCTTTAGACCTGATATTATGTTCAGTGTTTACCTGTGTGCTAGATATCAATCTAATCCTAAGGAATCTAACTTGCATGTTGTAAAACACATATTAAAATATCTTGTTGGCATTTCTAACTTGGGACTTTAGTATCTTAAAAGCTCTTCATTTGAAATAAATACAGTTTTTGATACTGATTTCACTGGGTGTACCTTAGAGAGCACTTCAGGCACCTATCAATTACTTTGTTAGTGCTTAGGGTTTTGGAGTAACAAAAAGCTAAACTCAGTTGCTTTGTCAATTATAGAAGCTAAGAATGTAGTAGCTAGCCTATGTTATGCCTAAATTTATGGATGAAACAACAACTTCTTGATTACAAAGTTCTTATAAAGCAAAATGCTATTAAGTGTGATAACACTAGTATTATGAACTTGTCTAAAAATCCCATTCAACATTCTAGAAGTAAGCATATAGACATAAGACACCATTTCATTAGAGATCACATAAAAAATGGCATTATTGTATTGAAATTTGTTAATACTAACCATCAGTTGGCATTTTTTTTACTAAACCTCTTTGTAATGGAAGGATACAATTCATTAAAAGGGAACTTGGTATGATAGACGATAACACGTTATTGTAGCTTCAAACAGGTTCATCTATTTCTCAATTTATCTTTTGAACTATGTTGCACTTCGTGCTATTTGATCACTATTAAAGCTTTTTGATTTATTAACTAAAAGTTTTAACTATGAATGATTAGATTAACTTTTCCAAATTCCAGTTGAATTCATGATTATTTCATTGAATTTGATTGAAAAATATTCATTAGCTAAGCTTTAAAATTCCTTTGTTTCATAAAAAAATTGGTTTTAATTAAGTGTTTGACTGAGGAACATGTTCAATGATCATTTCGTTGTGTACACTGACCATTGAATCACATGTGAAGTTTTTTTTTCTATTTGTTGGTCTCTATGATCATTGCGAATCACCAATAATTGTTGTCATCTTTTCAATGGTTGTTGTAAACTTGCCATTATTGTTGGGTGAGTAACTTTCAAGACCAAGCTAATGGTCATGTCCAACAGTCGTTGTCACAGTTAGCACAACCGTTGGACATCCCCAATGGTCATATTTTTTTTTAAAAAAAAGAAGGAAGAGGGTGGCACATTAAACTTCTATTTAAACCCCTTTTACCCTAAATCAGTTTTTTACTATTTGTTGTTGCTTTGCATTCTCCACATCTCTTTCAATTTTTGCTAATCATTCTTACCATGACACCTAAAAATGGAACCACCAAGAGATTCAAATAAGCTGTTGGAAAGAACACAACCATTCTTCTTTAGATCCAACTTCAACATTGAGGAAAACCTTGCCTTTATGTTGGCTTAATAGAAAAAGAGAGCTGTAAAATCATCAAACATGGACTTATAATAAAGAAACAAAGCCAAAGCATCCCATGATTCTAAAGGAAAAGGGAAAGCATCGCAATAACTAGAAACAAATCAAGTACCTAAGTCACTCTCAAAAGATGTAAGAACTACCTTAGTAAATCTTTTATCTTTCAAGAATGACACAAAAAAAAAAAAAGATATGGCTCGTAAATTGGTAAAAAGGCTATTATGCAATTGGAAGTTTATGGAGTGGAATGACCTGTAGAGATACCACTTAGCAGAGCAAGTGGAAGAATTAATGATTGTAATAGGTTGGGAATTCTTCTGCGACATTAGAGAATCGTCTTCTTTATAGTTAACATATGAGTTCCTCATAACTCCTAAGGTTATAGGAAATAATTATGATGTGTATGCTGACTAGGTATAATCAAATTCAAATTATTTTGGAAGAAATACAAGGTTTGCCTAAATGATTTGGCTAGATGCTTTGATGCTACAAATAATGATTTGACAAAGGCTTCTCTAACCTTTAAAATTAAAGTCAATCACTAATGGAACTAAGAACATTAATAATAATAAGGCCTTTAAGATCAAAAGCCATGCTTTAAGGATTGCCTATCACTTCATCACTTAGAACATTAATGGCAGGGAGCGATCTATTGAAAATTGGACAAATCTAATGCCTTTGTAATGGCTCATTATATTATAAAGTTAGTAAAACTGGTGAAGGCTTTCCCCCCCATTGAGAAAGAACTTGAAGAAATAAAAATCTTGCTGGAGAAGCTGCCTATAAATGAACCCATAGGTGAGAAGATACAGATAAGTATAGGTATCTTGTAGAGGTTAGATAGTGAGTTGATTAAACTAATGCTTGAGGAAGGAGAAGTTTCTCAAAAAGAAGAAGAAAATGAGAATATTAAGGAAGTGGTTAGGGTTGGAGTTGAACCTATAAGAGGTATTAGAGCTAATGAGCCTACTACATTTACTCCATCTTGTCTGATTTTCAGCAAAAAATTCTTGAGTAGTTGGAAACACTTATTACTATTGTTAGAAGGGTTGAAGCATGCTCCTCTTCCTTTCATTAAAAAGTGAACCAGCTCAAGGTTGAAGGATGTAACTCAAACCCTTGATTAGATAGTTGAAGGGTTAAATCTGCAGCCATGAGTCCAATTGATCAAGAATAGCTAGTTGAATAGTCTGTAAAGAGCCAATAATCCAAGGATCCTCCCTCTAAGGAACTAAAGGCAACATTGGACCCTAAAGAGCTTATAGTACTTGTAGAAGCCATAGAACAAACCCTTCCTCTCCTTTCAAAACCACTTCTCCTCATGATCCATATGTTTAATATTCTATGCATTTCATAGTCTTTTTGTAGTTGGTGATGGACTACATCTTGTGTGTCCTTTTTTTTTTTTAAAGAATAAGTTTTTTCTATGTACTCTTATGTGTTTTATGTGTTATTTTGCTATGAATAGCCTTGAATTACTTGTGCTCATGATCTTTACTTTTGTTCTTTTTGATAATGCCAAAGGGAGAGAGAATTCTATGTATAATGAGCATGTGGGAGAGAAATAAAAAATAAACGTGATAATTTAACTAGAAACCTTAATAGGTTAAGAGGGAGTTAAGAATTGATAACTTGATATGATGTGCTATTCAACCTTCTTATCCATAGCCTTTGAAGTATTGTTTGTCATCACCAAAAAAAGGGGAGAATATTGACTCTTTTAGGTTCCAAGCTCTTGTTTTGATGATTACAAATATGACTTAGGATTAACATTTGCCCAAGATTATTTGTGTTAAAAATTATAGGTACATCAATTCCTTGAATGTAATGATTGGAGAAGAATTCGCTCTTAACTCATTTGAGTTAAAGATTGAAGAATTAAAAGATGAGAATCAAACCAAACTTAGCTGAATAGCCCAATGGGTGTTACCCATTTTCATTAGGTGTTAAAGACTGTGCAACAAATGTTACTTCTTTCTTAATAGGTGTTAGACAAACGTTCTAGTGTGACCAATGCTTTATGGACCTTGTTACGGGCATTAGATAAGTGCTCAAGTACAAGCTACACTTTTTAAACCTTATAATAAGTGTTGTGATTTCATAATAGACATTAAACTGAAACTTGCAACCAGCATTGCACTTTCATAACAAGCATTGGAGAAGTGCTTTAGCTTGAGAAATGCTTTCTAGACCTCAAAATGCACATTATACTCTCACAATTGACATTGAAAAAGTGTTAAAGTGTAAGCCACACCTTTTGCTCATCACAATGGAGTGCACTCAAATAACCAACAAGCATTGAAATGTTTCCAATGAGCATTTCAAAAACTAAACATATGTTAAATCACTTATATAGATTTTGAAAAATAGAGCAAAAAGATCACATTTTCTAGAAATTAACAACAAATGTTGAGCAAACTCCCATGGGCATTAAGGTTAGAATCAATGACCATTGCTTATGTCCAATGGTAGTTGAAGAAAAAGGGAAATAAATAATTAAAAAAGTCAAAGTAGGAGCCTTGAGCCAACTACTTTCAAACAACTAGTTCGAATGAGAGTTTTAATAGGACCAACGATTGTTGAAATTGAATATTAACTATCAACCATTCGTTTGAATGAAATAAAAAATGGTTTATGCCTCAATAATGGGTGTAAAGTTTCTTCAATAGGTATTAACTGGTTATAGTTGTAATGTAAAGTGACAAATTTTCTCTAACGGTTAGTTTCTTATTTAGTCTATAAAAAGGAATCACTCTCAATAGAAAAATAAAGAGAACTATTATATTAAGTGAATAATCCATTGTGGAAGCTTTTCTAAACAAAACAAGGGCTGTTGCATAGTGAACAAAAAATGATTAAGCATCCAAAAGATGTTCATTGATTAAGCTTGAGATGAACCCAAAAGAGTCATCTTTAAAACAAAAATTGAAAGACATATTTCTCAAAAACTTTTTTTACTTTTCACTCACATCAAGCTTACCTTGTGAACGTACTTTGAGCATCTATTCTTGCTTGAGTGAGAGAGTTTTTCCTTTCTCCTAAAAGTGTAATAATCTCTTAGTTTGTAACTTAGAGTTGAGAGACCATTTGAATATTTCTCTTGTTAAAGGTTTAAGGTAGTACTTGGAAACTACTTTAGGTTAAGGTTACAAAGTACTTGTGAACTACTTTTAAGAGGTTGATAGTGCCTAAGAATCTATCACACGTAAAGGCTTTGTAAGTGCTTGAAAACTAACTTGTGTTAAGGTTGTTGATAACTCCTTAAGCTATCAAAATAGTGAATGCTCCAGTGGAAATACTAGACGAGAGGATGTAGGCAAGTTGTGCCAAACCTCTATAAATCTTGTGTTAATTCTTCATCTATTTCTACATTTAGTTTGAATTTATAAAATCTATCATTATCCTATTCAACCCCCCTTCTAGGGCACTAGGGGATGGCATAATGATCGTGAGGAGGCTCTCAAGGTCCTAGGAATAAGAAATTCCTCACTTGATCATGGCCAAAATGAAAACAAAACAAAAGTGTAAATGTTCAATATGACACAAAATGAATTAATACAAAGACCTTGGACCTTAAAAAAGCCGTAAAAGAAACCTTAAACTTAGTTATTATTCAGTCATTTAAATGAATAGGGGTCCTTGGTCATAAATTCTTCGTGTATTTTATCATTATAACAACCTCAAATGTCACAAAAGAAGGTATAAAAATGGAGAATCTGATTGGGGAAAGAAATGAGTTTAATAATTTCTCCTTAGTCAAAGTGGGTTATACATACTACATGAAGTCTGTACAACCTACTAAGATTGGGTTTTTCAAAAATAAGAAGAAAAAGAAAAGAGGAAAGAAGAAGAAAGGGAGAGGGGGCCCTTTCAATGCTCTTTAATGATATCTTACCCTCAGAGGCATAGTGTTTTGATTTTATCCTCCAAAAATGTAAGGGAATGTTCAAAAGTGAAGAGTAAAATCCTCGTCTATTTTGGATCTTGGTGGTAATGAATTATGGTTAGGGTTTTTATATTTTAGGGGTGTTTATGGAGAGAATTTGGCAGAGTGTCCCCAGGGTTATCTAAGCATCTTCTCCCTCTTTAAATGGTGTGGCATTTATAGAGGAAGAAGGGTGCACTAGAGTTAGGTTTGGTTGCATGACATTTAAGTCCCACAACAGATAGGACCATGAAAGTTCCAGAATTTATGGTTTCTATGTGGTTTGTACAACCAAGTGGTTAGCTATACAACCCATTTGATTGGCAGCAAAACCATGTACTTTATAGTTGATAGAGTCTATAATCTTCTACTGATTAAGGTTTAAGGCTTGGCTATACAATTAAGGCTAGTTAGCTGCATAACCCACTAAACTAAGGTTAGTAGTTTTGGGCTTTTAGCCTTGTAGGCTTAGGCTTGGCTTTAGGGCTTATCCAAGGTTTCCTAAGGCCTTACTCTTCTTCCTTTGTAATTTTCCTTGCATTTTGGAAAATAATTTTAGTGATTTTAATCATCAAGCTTACATCCTAAGGCTTAGAATCTGGTGCTCACATTACCTTTAAATGATGTTTAAGAGCATTAATAGACTTTTTAATGTCTTCCAATTTATAATATATAAGGTTCACCTTCCTTTAAAGTTAGGTCACATTTATTTCATCAAAGCCTTTCATCATGTTAGCCTCTAATGACTTTAAAATTGGAAGAAAATGAACCAAAATGGCCTCATTGCTTATGGAGGGAGATAAAGGAGGATAATGGTTTGATGCTTAGTGAAGATGAGTTGGAGGAACTTCGTATTGCTCTTCTTCATACTCTTGCCTTTCTTCATATACTTTGATGCTTCTTAACCTCTTTCTTGGTTCACCTAAGAAGGGGTGAGCATTCGGTCGGTTCAGTTGGTTCGGTTCGATTTTTTATCAAATTTTAATAAATCGAATTTTTTATATTTATAATTGAACCGAACATAAATTTTTTAAAAATTGAATTAACTGAACCGATTAAACCGAAATTTTTATGTATATAAACCAAATCGATCTTATAAAAATTTGGTTCGGTTCGGTTTGTTTCAATTAAATTAAATGTATTTTAAATCTGGTTCGATTCAAATTAGTTTGATTTATTTATTACTTCGGTTAATTCGTTTTTTTCGGTTTTGTATCTAAAAAGCCGAATCGAAATTCGAAAATCGAATTTTTTTAAACTTATAACCGAACAAACCGATTTTATTAAAAGATTGAACCAAATCAAATAGAATTAACTCGATTTTTTTGGCTCGATTCGATTTCTGCTCACCCCTACACCTAAGGAGGAGGAGGAATGATATGACCTCTTTTAACTAAATGAAGAACACCTCCTATGTTCTTCATAATGCATATGTCAATGTACTTTTTTTAGTTAATGATGTTTTTTCTAAGACTAGAAACTATATAGAGACCTCTAAGAGACAATTCAAACATTGGTAGTTAGTTATTCTTATGACAAGGTACCTATTGGTGATTATTCCACTTTTAATGGCATGTTTATAGAACCTAATTAAGATCTATCATAAAGTCTTCACATAAAATTTTCTTTTTATACATTAGAAAAGAAGAGCTCAGTAGTTTGAATGTTACTTGGGGATTTATGCCTAGCACTCAAATTCTAAGTAATGAATCTATGGCAGATTTTGAGCATTGGGTCTAATATGCATGAAGACTTGATTTTTGAACTCTTAAATTGAGTTCTCAAACTAATAAGCTCCTTCCAACATTCTTGTTCATTGAAATTACATGATGCTTTTTTGATGCCTTCATTTTCAATTAAAAACATGGCAGCGAGGTGTTATTGGTTGATGGATGTGACATATCCACATTTATTGGCATTATCATATGAACATATTCATTGCATACATGATTTAAAACCCCACATGAACATATGCATTAGATAAATGATCATTTAGACATGTGAATTGTATAAGCACGATGATGACACTAGCACCAATACATTTGGGACACTTGAACATATATGAAATGTTTGTATAGTTGCATGGAAAATTATCCTATGTTATGTGCATGTTATAGCATCATAAATAATGGTGTTTTAGAGCATATTTAAAAGTATAAGTTGCATTTATGGATTAGGAGGTGGATGGAGGGGATGAAGAAGTGAAGAAGAGGGACTAAAGGAAGAAAAGTGAACTTCCAACCAATAGAAATGAAACACCATGATTCTATCTTATTACAATAGGTTTACAAGTGGAATTTTTCACCCTTTAGGATCAAAATAGAGAGGTTAAATGTGTGGGATAGCAGAAGAAAGAGAGAGCTAAGGAAGAAAGAAAGAAAGGAAGAAGAAAAAGGAGAAGGAGAAGAGTGAGCTACCTAGGAAAGAATCCTAAGGTTTTTTGGTTCTGGGAAAATAGGTAAGTTGATTTATCTTCTTCCCATATTAAATTAAGCCCTCATGACATGTTAATCATGCATGGTTAGTGGGAATTATGGAGTATTTGAGGTAGAACTCTTAGATGGAAGTTGGAATTCAGGAGAACAAGAGCTGATTGTGTTGGTTTTGTTGTTGGAGCAGAATTTTATACCCATGAGTTCATAACCTTAGAAGAGGAATTAGGGAAAGTGAAAAATATGAAAGTTGTCAGTTTATGCCCCGTCTAAAGTCATTTGTAATAGTTTTGCTTGATTTTGTGTGCGTGAGGAGATATGGCTCCTTTATTAGGGCTTGTTCATAACCAACTAAAATCACCTCAATCTTTCTATTTTCACATATTTTGGTGACTTTATAAATTGAATTAGACAATTAGTAAAACATTAAAAATGTTCCTTTACGTGTTTTGTAACTTTTGGTAATTCAGTTTTGAAATTTCATTTGTACAATTTGAGATATACCTTAGACTATAAGACTTACTTAGACTGAGATGACATTGAAATAGGGCAAAATTAAAAAATTCACCACATTTTGTATGTGTCTTATGTTGACCTAAAATTTGAATATGTTGTATAATTATATGTCTATTATATTTAAGAAAAGAATCAAGTCATTTAGGTAAGCATATCTAGAGTTATTACTGTGAGAGTGTAGCAAGCTCAAGCTGTCATATAAGGAAAATATGCATAAACACTAGGTCCACTTGCATGGATGATGCCATAGTTGTATACCAAGCATTCATAATCATTTTGACATACTTATGACCATGTATGTATCAAATTTTAGGATTCAACACTTTGAGGAAGCCCTAGAGAGAGAACCAAACCTACCATAAAGGTTGGTCACATCAAAAGGTGAGTACAAACCATGATTAGATTCTAATGTGTATGTGTGATAATTTTATGATTTGATTATATTCTATTACATGTTTATGTGATTGAATTGTTACATTTTACATGTGAATACAAGTCAAGTGAGAATTATATGCTCTTAATGATTACTTGGTATAACATTATGAATGAACACTTGCTTATGGAACTAAAAGGATGTTGTGACTAGCTTGTCAAACACTTACAAATCACATGGAAAATGGACCAATATGACCTATTGGCTCATATTATTGATCAAACGATTCACTTGTTATATGCTGGCTAGCAAAAGTCAAATGTCACTTGAATCACATAAATTCCCGGGAGCAGTGTTTGCCTTGCAAGGACATGAAAAAAAATATCTATTGCATTAGCACTCGCATATTCAATTGTTATACTTGTAATGGATCCTAATGATAATTGATTTTTGGTTGTGCCATAAGAATCTGATTATTATTTTTATTCATTGAGTCGCGACTCACCAAATCACAATTATGTTTTTCAGTTACTGAAATATAGGGTTTGAATACGTTGGTGCATAAAGTTTTGCTTAGAGACTCATAGACCACAGGTCGATGGTTGAATTCCAACTCTCTCTCTCCTTGTGTCATGTGCATACATCTAGTGTAACATCCCTATCCCTATTCATTGGCATTATCACATGAATATATTCATTGCACAAATGATATGAAATCACATATGAGCATATGCACTGTATCAAATGATATGAAATCTCACATGAACATATGCATTAGATAAATAATCATTTAGAAGCACCATTGCATTTGGGATACTTGAACATATATGCAGTGTTTGCATAGTTATATGACAAATTATTTCATGTTGTGGGCTTATTATAGCATCATAAATAATGGTGTTTGAGAGCTCATCTAAAAGTATAAGGAGCATCTAGGAATTAGGAGATGGATGGAAGTGTATAATGAGTGAAGAAGAGGGACTAAAAGAGGAAAAGTGACCTTCCAACCAATGAAAATGAAACACCATAATTTTATATTATTATAATAAGTTTATATCTGCTAATTAGGGTCAGAATTGAGGGGTAAACCATGGAATACACCAGAAACAAAGAGAGAGCAAAGGAAAGAAAAAGAAGAAGAAGAAGAAGAAGAAGAAAAAGAAGAAGAAGAAAAAGAAGAAGAATAGAGGGAGAAGAGTGAGCTGCCTAAGGTTTTCTAATTCTGGGACAATAGGTAAGTAATTTATCTTCTTCTCAACTGGAACTAACCTCTCATGACATGTTAATCATGCATGGTTAGTGAGAATTATGGAGTAATTGAGGTAGAGCTCTTGGATGGAAGTTGTAATCCAAGAGAACAAGAACTGATTCTGTTGATTTTATTGTTAGAGCAGAATTTTTCACCCAAGACTTCATAACCCTAAAAAAGGAATTGGGGAAAGTACAAAACATGAAAGTTGTAGTCTTATGTCTCATGTAAATTCATATGAAACAGTTTTACTTGATTCTTTGTGTGTGAAGAGATATGGCTCCTTCATCATAACTGGTTCAAAAACGAACTGAGATTATCTCAGTCTTCTGTATAGTTATATTTTGATGACTTTATATTCTGATTTTGACAGAGTACAAAAAATAAAACTTGTAGGGTTATATTCCCTCTAAATACTTGTTAAGCAGTTTTGATTAATTTACTGTGTGGAAAGTGATATGGCTCATTGATTGGGACTGACTCTCTACCCGGATGACACACCACCTTTCTTTTAATTCGGTTTTCCAAGAATTTGATGACCATGGAGTCAGAATTTGATGATGGTCTAAACTTGAAAGTTGTATATTTATGTCTGATCTACGTACTTTTGAAATATTGTTGCTAAATCCAGCATGGTTACTGAGATATTGTCCCTTTATCATGACTGGTTGTCAACATGTTATGAACCTACTTGCCCCAAGATTGGTCTTTTGTTTTGGTGACCTTATAGACTGAAATGGATAATGAGTATAACATGGAAAATGTTCCTTTATATGTTTTGTAACTGATGGTAGAATATTACTACAATTGGACTAGTACAATTTGAGATATGCCTAAGAATGTAAGACCTACTCAGACTGAGATGACATTGCAACAGGGCAGAACTTAAAAATTCACCACATTTTATATGTATCTGATATTAGCCTAAAATTTGAATATGTTATCCCATTATATGTCTAGTTTGTTTGAAAAAAAGAATCAAATTATTTAGATAAGTATATCTAGAGTTATTGCTGTGAGAGTATAGCAAGCTTAGGATGAGTTATTACTGCAATTATTTAGATAAGAATCAAATTATGCAAGTCATTTGGATGAGTATATCTATAGTTATTGCTATGAGAGTGTAATAAGCTCAAGCTGCCTTATTAGGAATATATGCATAAACATAGGTCCACTTGCATGGATCATGCATACCAAGCATTCATAATCATTTTGATATACTTTTAACCATGTATGTATCAAATTATAGGGTCTCAAAACTTTGAAGAATCCATAGAGAGAGAACCAAACCTACCGTAAAGGTTTGTAACATCAAAAGGTGAGTAGAAACAATAATTGGATTCAATGTGTGCGAGTAAAAACCATAATTGGGTTCAATGGGTGTATGTGATAATTTTATAATATGATTATGTTCTCTATTACATGTATATATGATTGAATTGTTACATGTTACATGGAAATAATATGATTATGTTCTATTACATGTGTATATGATTGAATTGTTACATATTACATGAGAATACAGGCCAAGTCAGAATCAAATGCTTTTAACGATTACTTGGCATATCATTTGTGAATAAGCACTTGCACATGGAACTAAAATGGCATTGTGACCAACTTGTCAAACACTTGCAAATGAATTATAGGAAGATGGACCAATAGGTCCCAAATCATATGTTACATAAATCACATTAATATCCCGGGAGCAATGTTTGCATTGCTCGGTCACGACAAAAACAAAGCTATTGCATTTGCACTTGCATAGTCAATTGTTATACTTGCAATATATCTTGATGATATTTGATTATAGATTATGCCATGAAAATTTGATTATTGTTTTTATTCACTGAGTCGCGACTCACCAAATCGC
>CATIWR010212087.1:0-10258 GCA_949677035.1 Omphalea diandra | reverse complement strand
ACAATAGTTTTGTAGGTTCTGGACAATAGCTTCTATTGCTGGTGGACAATGGGCTAAATGGGCCTCAGCTTTAAACAGTGTTGGGACTTTAGTAAAAGGCTGAAAGTAGCCCTTATACTTAAGGCCTGTTGGAAGAATCCTCAAATCCTTCAACTTCCAATAGAGATCGAATCCAATAACCCAGGTTTTTATTGGGTAAGGCCGAGCCCAAGAATGGACAGTGAATTTGACAGTCCAGAAATAATTGAACCCGTACAGGTTTCTTTGTAATAAGGTTGGTATGAAAGATTGCACCATTAGCAGCTTGAAAATATCTCTTGTATGGCTTCCAATATTCTTCAGGCAAAACTTTAGGACTCATCATGGATAAATAAGCCCCTGTATCAACTAACACAACTGCCTTGACTGGATTAGAATACTTTTCTGGATACACATGTACGTATGCCAGTGGTACAGGATGATTTTTTTGTAATAGATTCGCAACCCCAGAAAGATCTGGTATCTGGATAGGACAATCTTTTGTAAGCCCTTGAATTGGACTTATTTGATGACAACCATAATAAACAAGTCCTTCTTCGTTAGAACTAGAACCTTCATCCTGTATTGCAAAGACTGTGTCCTTTGTGGCCTCATCTTCTATGGAGAATAGAGATTCAACATCAGCTCCTTCAAGATCAATAGCTGTAGAAAGCTGAATTTGTTGAATCATTTTGGAAACCTGTTTCTTTTTGTTAGGACACTGTTTTGCAAAATGTCCTTTTTGCCCACATAGATAACACCTTGTAGATTTCTTCTTTCCACGAAATCGCTTTCTGCGAAAGAATCTCCATTTCTTTTTCCTCCTTCCATATGATGGAGTTCTTATTTTTACAAAATGCTTTTTCTTCTTAGTACCACATTCATAAAGCTTGTGATCATCTTTTGGGCATTTAATCTTTAAGTCTCTTCTACGACAAGCTTTTTTCAATATAGGTTGCCTTTATCTGTCCATCATCTGGGTGATAACTGTTTGCTCATTACATAATTTCTCCAGTCCTTGCATCATCAACTGGTAAATTTCACCAAACGAATAATCGTTGATGGATCTATCCTTATTCCTCATTAATTGATGTATGGAATTGGTAAGGACCTCTGGCAATGAAGTAATAAAAACTTCTTTTAAATCTGGACTTGCCCATCCAATAAGTCTGTCATAAACCTTTTTCACCTGGGTTGAGACTTGGTCCACTTTTGATTCAATCTTTTGGAGGATTTGATTTTGAGCAAGAGCATTTGAGGTTTGCCAGTTTAGAACAACTTCACCAGAGGAAATCCTCAATGGTTGGCCTTGATGAGTAACTCCAGTTGGAGTTTGAACATAAGGCATTTGTCTGACATTTGTGTTCAAGTTGGTTTGCTCTTGTAAAGGTGGAAAGTCATTTTCTGAGAAGGAAGGAGAGGGTGAAGAAGGTGGTTGATACATACAGATTTCTGACAAGGTTTGGTGTTTCAGTTTTTCTTTGTGAAGGTATTTCAAAGCCTTTTTGTAACAAGGTAATGGTAGAGGTGGTGTTTGAGGTTTACAGGGTTGTGGTTGAGACTGAATCTTTCTTGGACCATATTCAACCAAATAGTCATACTTACGCGAGGGTTCTCCCAAACATCCAACCGAAGGATCACCATCTTCATACCTTCGTCTTAACTCCCTTTCAGAGCATCCTCTTCCTTTTTTCTTACTTTCCTCTTTCTCTTCTTCTTCCAACATATCTTCATAACATGCGTCACAATTACAGCCACCCCAGAAACAATGACCATCTCTTTTGTACGCATAGATGGGTTGTCCATCTGTCTGGAAGTATTCGATAGGGACTTTCTGCTCCGGTTCATATGGTTTCATCATCATCTGTGTAGTGAACATAACACCATCTGCTAGAGGCAGCATGGGTCTTTCAAACCGGGTCTCAATAGTCCCATCAACTCTTCGAATATACACCGGCTCCGTTGACTGGACTGGTTGATCCTGTTGATGGAGCTTTTCATAACTCGTAATCCATGCTTCAGGAAGAAGCTTGATTAAGTCTTCCCTAGAGATCTGCCTAGGGATATGGATACAGGTCGAGACTTTGTTTGTTTTAGCCAGGATTAACAGTGACTCATCTTCATGAGGAAGAGATAAATCTATAGAGTGATTTTGCACCTTGTAGATCATCTGGTAATGGAGAGTCGCTGCTGTAGCAGAAGACACTTGTGGTGCTCCCACTATTTGGATCTGCACTTGCAAAGCTTGCAGAAGATTTGGATCTTTGAGGGCCATGTTGTAGTTGGGATAGAAGGTGAACATTACTGTGCTAGCATTCAACGAAGTTTCTACAGTCCCAATTACAACATGTTGGTACTGGAGATATCTCCTGTCAAGTAAGGAAATCCGTGCAAACACAGGAAGTCCTTTTCTTCCATGGTAACTGACATCTAACCGAATAACACCAAAGTGCATGTGAGTATAACCCTGAGTAATCTACTGTTGAACAAACTCAGGTGGAATCTCCAGATTTATGAATTGCTCTAATCCAGTTCCCTGAACAGGACACTGGTCAAAGCTGGATGCTTGAACATATTCCTTTATACTCTTTACAGAAGGCTTAATACGAGAACAGATAGAATGGGTTAGGCTAGGTTTATTTTTAGTAAAGGCATCATAAGGGTTTAAGAAAGGAAGACTAGTTTCTTGGATTTTCTTTTCATCAGGGATATAGGAAAGTTCATAAAGGTAGTCTATTTTGGAAGAGTTTGATTTTTTAAAAGTTACAGGTGGTGGAATAGTAACTGTTAATGGTATAGTTCTAAAGGAAGGAGAAGGGTCTAAAGGTTGTGTTTGAGAAGAAGAAGAAACAAAAGGTTGATCAGAAACAGTGATGTTTGCCATGATTGAGAATTTTACCTTTGGTTTTCCCTCCTACTATCTATTCACCCCCCAGAAAGATGAAGAACCAGGCTCTGATACCACTATGACATAAGGAGATCTTTGGGCCATATTCCATAAGTCCGAGCTTTTGGTTTAAATGGTATCAGAGCCTACCTTGTGGATTGGTGGTCACGAGCTCAATCCATAATAGGTGTGGATAACTCACAAGTGAATGATAAGCTTTGTGGGGTCCGGTAAAGCCGAAGGTGCACGCGAAAAGCGAAGCATGGCGGGTCCGACACTTAGTGGGCCGGCTCTGACCACTAAGACATAAAGAGATCTTTGGGCCATATTCCATCAGTCCGGGCTTTTGGTTTAAATAGCACAATATATCGATGGAAATTACCGTAAAAGACAAATAAAAAGGCAAGGGCACATTATAGACTTACCAAAGAAGACAAAAAAAAAAAAAAAAAAAAAAGGCAAAGATATAAAGTGGCGTCGCTTATAGGATCAAAGTGGAAGACGACGACGACGATGACAATAATAATAAGACAAGATATGGAATGGTGACGCTTAGATCAAAGAGGAGACTTTCAACAGAGTTAGTCTGATCTGATAACCAACCCTATCAAAACACTATTATGATAACAAAATATCTAAAAATTTATTTTAATGTAGTTTTTCTGCTTTCACGAACAAATGTCCAAGCACACAAAATATCTCAACTAAAAGAAGTAGAGAAAAGTAAGATAGAAGAAAAGAGATTTAACCCCACCCAGATACAAAAGATATAGCTTCTTAACGATGAAAAAAAATGAAAAAATAAAGGAAAATAGGAAGCTATTCTCAATGATTTTACATCATTAACATCATCTGCAATTACTCAAAATCCTCCTGTTTATATGTCTAATATGGCAAGCATACCGAATGCATCTATTTTCTCTTCAACCAATGCGCGCACATTTCACTAACGACTTCCTACATAATTTTTTTTGTAGCTCCCTGGATCATCGACACAGGTGTTAAATATCATATTATTTGTTATATCAATAATTTTCATTCATATACTTCTATTATAATACTTTGAGCAATGATAGGCATAGCGAGAGGGTACATTCAATAAAATTGCACTAAGAAAACATTTAACTGTTTTTTTAAGATATAGAATTTATTCAATGATGTACAAAAAGGGAAAAGATGAATGAAGAAATCCTATAAATAAAGTGAAGAAATTTTGCTTCTGAATATGCAATCAAATGCGGTCTAATACAATTACTGTTATCATCAGATCGCATTTGACTCGCTAAAAACATTTTTTGAATACACATAAAGTCAATAAAAAAGATACAAAACTGAATCGAAAAGATACAAAAATAAAGAAATCATCACACAATTACAAGGCAAAGAGACTGGCCTTCGTGAACGTGGTGAGCTCATTAAGGTTCGTGTGGTTCCCTATGGGAAACTTTGGCGCATGACAGCTGATGCAAAGGTGTTAATGGCCATTGCACTGTACCAGATGGCAAAGAAGGAAGGATTGTTGACTTTGAAAACCTAATCTGCTGACTCTTCTAGTTACTAAGGTAGT
The DNA here is from genome assembly GCA_949677035.1 of Omphalea diandra. Lineage (NCBI taxonomy): Eukaryota > Viridiplantae > Streptophyta > Magnoliopsida > Malpighiales > Euphorbiaceae > Omphalea > Omphalea diandra. The sequence goes on along the minus strand of CATIWR010212087.1, from coordinate 5,786 downwards.
TCTCATTGTCTGTATATTCAGGTTTATGATTTTAGATTTTGTGAACTCAATTAATCAAAGTTTCAAAGTAACGATTTTTAACAATAGTAACATGAACCAGGATACTTCACTAATTTAAGGTATGATTGGATCGTTATTTGAGCATGATATTTAGATGTTAAGCATCTGCGAGCTGTTTTTATTTTGAGCGAGAATGTACAAGGAAATTCTTTGCGCTCTGGGAGGGTTCAAGTGATTTTACATGTAGTTCGGCATGCTGCTTATTTCGGGTATAAGCTTGTACCTAGACATCTCTCCTCTTTTCTCTTTCTCCTTTTATCCGCACAGTGGATGTGGAGAAGATATCCAAGCTATGAAGCTCTTCTTTAGAGGACGTGTAACTACATAAGAAGCTATGCTTCAGCCTGTATTAGCTCCCTTATTTTTGGCTCGTTTAATCCTGAAACAATGAAGTTTAGCTTATCAAATATCTCGGCACCATTAACTTCCAGAATCCCACAATGCTTATATGTTGGGCTTTTCTACTTTATAACGAATAAATTTATAAAGGCCCTAAGTGCGTGCCTGTGGCCCGGCTATTTTGCTTTCTGCTCATTCCAGCGCCGGTGCCGCTTAGGATAAAACTTTTCTTTGAGGAGGCTGTTCCCATAAATTTCCAAAAGCAGAAAAATGTAATCAGATCTAAGGTCCATGAGAGCTCTTATATCTACCACCAAGTTTCTAAACTGCTCCAGAGTGGCATGCCATCACAAAGAGATGGCCAAGAGCGTCCATCATCTCCTAAGAATCTCTACATCATCAAGTCAAAATTATACCATTCAACATTAATAAAGTCTTTATCATAAAATCTATCGCCACCAACCGCCATGAAAATATCTCAAACTTATAAAAAGCCAAACCAGGCAAGAGTTCCAATTTTATCACATCTAAGATGGCTTTCTTGGCTATTAATTAAGTAGATCATGCATAGGCATCGCGTTTGCCTTTTAAAGGTAGACCAGCACCAGTTTTCATTTATTATATAAAAATGCCACCCTGTAAATACATGACATACGGAAAACAACAACCCTCCATCGGCCAATAAGAGGCCTATACGCTTAAGTATGACTAAGGTTTACTGGAATTATCAAACCTTGCCGGTGACAAAATCGTTATTACTTGATTCCCATATGATTGTCCCATCACACGTACATAACTTTTTGTAGTTTTCACCAACTCCAGCACTTCTAGCAATTACTGCTGCTGTTATACCGCTATCTGATTTATCTTCTGTTCCGTATACCACCACTGATCTCCCAATAATATCTAGAACTCTTAGCTTCTGTTTCACACCAGAGAAGAAAACCTCTCCTTTCTCATCAACCTCTAGTGTTCCCAGGTCACCAAGGGACTGAAAAATCGAGTAACATTGTTAGGGCATGCTATTACAACTGCACTAAAAAAATACAGAGCAAGCATACTCGAAATGAATGCCAAACCACAAGACAAAAAGGCGCCAAATATTTAAACCACAAATCTATGGTGTCAAGTACAGGATGATCGCTAATGATTTGGCAGAATAAATGATTGAAATAGAGGTACAAATAATATTTTGAGTAAGAATCAACGTTTATAGAGCCAAAGACAGAAAAGCTCAAACAATATCATAAAGCAAAAAAAATATTAGTACATGCTAGTGCATGTATAATATTTTATATTGTCACTTGTTAGTGTTACTCAGTGATACTGTGTTACATACTAAAACCATGCATATGCTGATGCAAACCTCTTTTTCAGTTCCTTGATTGGAAGGATTATACACTTCCCCGGTGCTTGCTGCACCTCTTGTTAGATCACCAAAGTTATTGATAGACCAACCATGTTTCCCAGGTGACAATCCACTAAAATTGGCTTCAATCCTGGCCAATTCCATATTTACTTGCGCAAAACGAACCACACCAAAAATTTCTGGACCCTTGAACTCAGAAACAGCAGAAGATACCAAAAAGTCTGAGAGGTAAAAACAAGAAACAACCAAATAAAAAGTTACTCAAGCATTTATGAATCCGATAGACAGTTCTTTTCAAAAGGCTTTAAGCATGTTAACATTCTCTTAATTTAACCTGGACTTTAAAGGCAGACGATTTGTCATGAAAAAACTGTGTCACTCACTTTCGGTATGAGCCTGCTACCTTATACAAAAACTAGAAGGCTAAAGAAAAGGTATAAGTGCATTTCAATACTAAATACAACTCAGGCACTTAAATGATTAGTCTAATGCAAAAAGTTGATATTTTACTTTTTCAAAATGACCAAAAGTAAGAGTCTAGAGAAGTAGCGATAACTAAAGAATAAATAAAACAATGTCAAAACATATAAGACATGCTCCGATTAATATTTTTGTCGGAAGACTTGGATCCAAGATATTTGCAAGTTTGATAAGAATAAAGTTAAAACTTCATACAAAAGCTTTTACTCTAGACTATACGTGACATTAACATTTGACTTCTGGAATTGACAAAGGACAGAATGTCTGGCAAATAAGTTCTATTATTCATCAAGAGCATATGGGGTGTCAATAAATGAATCTTTGTCCAACATCCTGCGAAGACAAGATTTAAGGAAGAATACTAAAGAAGGGTGTTTATTTGGGAAGCTCCAAGTTCCTAAATGACGGAAACTATCAAGGAATCACTCTGAACTTTTATATCATCATGCTTTAAAAGTAAGATTCCAGGAAATGGAACACTTCACAATGGTATAAAAAGATAAAGAAATTACACATCCATAACAATTGTAAAATCTAATTATCATCACAGCAGGCAGCAGGCACACCAAGTAATAAATCAGGGAAAGTTCATATCTCTACATGTCTAGCTAACTCATTCGCAACCAGAAATTGATATAAGTAAAACATTTCCAGAAGATAAAATTATTAAAATAGCATTAAAGAACCCACAAAAATTCCAGTTGACCAACCTTCAGGAACCCCTTGGCCAATCAACCGGGCATTTCGACCAGTCTGCTCTAGAGCTTCAGTCATTGTCTTTACAGGTGAAGAACCAAGAACTCTTACCACTTGGTTGCCCAAGTCCACCTCCACATTCTTCACTCCTAATTGTTCCCCAAAATGAAAAACAAAAATACCATTAACAAAAGATACAAAAATCTGCCTATGTTCCATCTTTGTATGATCAATGATTACTTATCCGGACAAAAAAAAAAAAAATACCATTAACAGTTTGCAACTTATTCTTGACCGCATTAACACAACCGTCACACTTCATATCCACCATGAATTCCGTCTGTTATCAAATCAAGACCAAAACTTTCAATAGAACCCACAAAAATTATCAAATTACCAATAACAAATAACCAAAAATCAGAACAAATAGGATAGAATAAAGCAGAAACACGAACTGAAAATTTGATAATTAAACTTACAAGTAGCTCGGGCAAAATTGCATCTTCCTGCAAAAAGCCCAAAAAACAAACAGATTCAAAATGTCTAGCTGAGTATGAACTAATTGAATGAAAATACAAGAGACTATGTGTAAAATCATGAACCTGATCGGTGTGCTTGTGATCTGATATGGGTGCGTCCATGCTAACAGCAGAGGGAGGGTGAGTCAAGTTTTTGGTCAGGCCAAAGCGAGCTGAAGGGCGAAGAAAGCAAGAAGAAGAGATTGAAAGGAAGGACAGACTATGGGGTTTGAAATTTGGACTAGAAGATTGAGATGAGAGAGCAAAAGCTACAGGAAGAGCAGAAGCTGCTATGGCTGTCTTTGTAGTGGTTGTGATTGACCTCAGAAATGCCATTTTTACTGCTGCTATTTTATCATGTTATAGGCTCTCCCTCAAGTTGTCTCTCTAGTTCTAGTTTCTACTTTCTAGATGCATCTTAAAATTTTCTTTTTATATCTCTTTTAAAAAAAATAAAAGAAAATCTAGTCAAGAGAGAGAGAAAAAAAAATGCAAATACTATGAATATGATATTTTATAATTCAATGATGTGCTTGAATTGAATTGAAGATCAATTGCAATATAATAATGGACAGTTGGCATGTCATATATTAACGTCTTTATTGTACCAAAAATAATTTAATTGTTAAATAATGTGTTTTGAGGAAAATATATTGTACTCTCTTTCTCAAAAAAAAAAAAAAAAAGTTATTACTTACATCTTCCATTTCATACTACTTGATGTTTTTTAAAAGATCTTTTATTTTTTTTTCAATTTCATCCTTTATCTTTATTAAGAGATAATTAATATATTTAATTTGAGTATTTCTATAAAAAAAATAATTTAGGCATTTTATTTCTAAAATGTTGCTTAATTAATAATTTCTTAATTTTTATGTAAAATAAAAAATATTTGTTAATATGAAACTCTTACCACTTTTGAAAGCACTGAATATAAAAAATACGTAAAATATTTTTTGAGAAATAAAAACTATTTAAATTTGTAAAAACTATTTAATGACAAAAAAATGAAATTAAAAAAATTGACTTTCATTTGATTAACCATTAATATAATTTCCATTCTATAAAATGAAAATTGTTGTATTAACCAAACAAAATTTATATTAGTGTATTCAATATGAAATAATTTGAAAGGAGATAAAGAGAATAAGCAAAAACAGGAAAAATAATTAAACACAGAAATAATAAAACAACATTGTTAAAAGGAAAGCTTTATAATTTGTATATTTGATTCATGAATATTTTACAATCAAAGGATGCAATTGTATCTTAACAAGGTTTAGTATAAAGTGAGATCATTTGGTAATGTACGTCATGATTTGAATTTCACTAACGTAATCTGTTTCTAATACTAAAACAAAAGGTTTGATCGAATTAGTTTCTTTACAATTTTTAAAAGAATAAGAGTAAAAGATGAGTTGAAGCTCTCTTTCTAATAATTCAACCTTTATGATATATATATTAAAGGAAGACGGTATAGTTTAACAACTGAATAACTAATTATATAATATATTCAAAATTTGACAGTATCTCTCCTTTAATTATACTAGTTTTATGATGGTGCAATACACAATTTAATCAGCAACAATAAAATAAGTTACAAAATATTTGAAAGATTAATATTAATTTTCAATTTTTTAAATTGTAAAAAATATTTAACCCTCTGGCATAAAAGAATCATCTTAATGCTCTTATATATATTCTTGTGAAATTTATATGTTAAAATCATAAAAAGTGAAATTGAAAGAGAATAAATAAAAAATATAAAGTGAAAAAACACTTCTTCTTATTTAATATTGGATGAATACGAGCAATTTTTTTAAAATAAAATAAAATAGAGAAAAAGTTAAACATGTGATCTTTTATAGAGTTCTAACTTTTATAGGAGTAAATTTTAAGACACTGTGGTTACATTTCCACAATATACATTTTTTTTTAAAAAAAATCAATAAATTGAAAAATAAAGCTAGACCATGATTATCATGAAAAAAACTAATTTTCAAAAAATGAAAAAAATATGAACATTGATACCATAAATTATAATCTAAAATCATTAACATTATATTTTCTTTTTTTTTTATTTTTATATTTATAAGTCTGCTCAATTATATCATAATAATCATAATAACTAAGCATTAAATGATATATGTATTATGTCACATTTATTATTTATGATATTACATTAATAATAATAATAATAATAATAATAATAATAAAGTATTAATGATATATACTGAATACTATTAAATAATATATAATAAATATTTGAAATATTTATATTTTTAAAGTAAATTTCATGCTTTCCTAAAAAAAGTATCATATAA
>CATIWR010212072.1:0-35381 GCA_949677035.1 Omphalea diandra | reverse complement strand
ACAACATAATCAATTTTAACTACAATTTATTATTCTCTCTCAACATATATCATTCCTTTGAGTTTTTTGGACTATTATAAGCAAAATTTTGTTGGTGACAGTTCATATTATTATATTTATTAGTTTTCTAATAAATTATTTCATTTTTTTTTATTTTTTTTGTAATTTTTTTAATGTTTTCATTAGTTGTTGAAGAAAATATATAAGTTTTTTTTTTTATCTATTACTAGATCTGTAATTTAAATTATTTGTAACTTATTTTGTTTTCTTTATTTTCTTATGAGTATATATATTGTTTTAATAATTTTCAGATCTATATATCTGGTTTAGTTTACTTTTTATATTTTACGGTATATAAAGTTATATGATTTTTTATTTAAGAATGTATGGGCCCTCCTTTATGAAAATATGAATGGATCTCTTCATAAAACATGTTCGTTATTGCCATATGAAAGTTTAAGAATTTTTTTTAAATACATTTTTTTATTATTTTTCTTTTAATGAAACTCATTTAGAAAATTGATAATCAATATATTGTCAAAATAACCAAGTGAAACATATTTATTGACGATGTATAAATTATCAAACTCTATCAACCGGATTGAAAATTTTTTGAAGAGATAATTACAATTGTACTTGTACATTTTTTTTGCATTAAAACTAGATAGAAAGAGTTTTGTCAGCTTTGTGGCCCTATCTAACTTGAATTTAGACTAGTCGTATACTCTAAAAAGGTATGAAGATACTGAATGATGTAAACCAAAAGAAAAATTGTACTTGTACATTTTAATTATATTGAATCTTATATTTGTATCAAAATGTACAAAAATTATTATATGGATTAGATATTCATATTTTAAAATAATACATTTTTTATTTATTTGATTACACATTTAATTCATTAACTCCATTATTTTACCATAAATAACTCGACATTTTTTCAAGAATTGAAAAATTCTTTGAAAGAAAAAAGGTAACTAAATCATAAAGTTTAGGAATAATTATTTGGAAAAATAGATGATACAAAATGCAGCGGATGACCACCAAAGATTTCAAAGGCAATAAAAATGAGATAAAAAATGATATATTAATTATATATTTTTCACCAAAAAGATAATTTTTTTTTGTGAGGAAACTCCAAAATGATACATTAATTGGCTATTTTTCTTTACTATTTTTAATGTAATTTCTTAACATTTTGTACTTTTTAGAATTAAACATAAAAATGACAAATTTTCGTTAGAATAATTTTAAATTTATTCTTATTATATATAGTACAATTTTAGCAAAACTTTAAGAATAATGAATTTAATTTTTATTCAAAGAAAAAATAAATAGACATTGAATAATAAAAAAATGACTCAAAAATTGAAAAATATCATCAATAAGTGATTTGATAAATACTTTCTCATACAATTATTTTAAATATTTTAATGAATTAACCACATGTTCGTTTCAAATTTTTTATTATTATTATTATTATTATTATATGTTAATTATTTTTAAAAATAAAAAATATTAAATAAAAATAATTTTATAGATAATAAATTTTATAATTTGAGTGAAGTGACGTAAAATTAATCTGTCAAATAAGTGTAGCAAACCTCAAATCTTTTTTCTTTTTTGGTCGAAATACCAAACCTCTAATCAATAATCATAAAAATGACCCAAAAACTGAAACAGAAACCGCAGCTTTTGTGTTGTGCTGTGCTGTGTGAGTACCTTTTTTTTTGACTTTGTTAGAAATACCTAAATTTAAGATCACAAGACCCAATTTATCAAAAAAAAAAAAAAAAAGAACACAAAACCCAATAGTACACTTTTCTTTTTCGTTTTACTTATGAACTGTGTACAGCTCAATCCCTCGCAAAAGTCCCAACTCTGATTCTCTCCCTCCAATCCAATAAATAAAAGAATCCAACCCATTAGACGCTTTTGCCTCATGGGATTTTCTTCTCTTTCTTCTTCAGCTTGATTCTGCTCTAAAAATGGTACCTTTTTATTCTTTCAGATTCTTCTTTATGTGCTCGTTCAATAATCTTTTTTTTTCCCTTTTTATTATGTTGGTTGGGTTTTTGTGCTTGGTTTTGTTTTTGTCTTGATTTTTGAAACTGGCACCAGTGCTTGGTTTTGAGAAAATGTAATGATATGAATTGGTTTAACATTATCCATGAACAGTTTTGGTTTTTTCAAGTTTTTTGCTATTGCTTTTCAAGGTATTTTTTTTTAATGTGTTTTGTTTTTATGGTTATTTGGTTTTTAGTTCGTGTTTAGTTCTTTGGTGTTTAATGCTAAAAGCTATTCTAATTGATGTTAAGGGCTGGGTTGGAAACTGGATTGAGGCTTTGCATTTTCCTCTTGAAAGTAGCGGAAGATTTGATTTTATGGCAAATAGTTTGCTTGGATTTCCTATTGGAACTTGTTAAATTCCACTTGTGCTGTGTTATTATAGCATGTGACTAAAATCATTGACTTACATGCAATCTTCTATGTTAGCCAACTATTACTTAGTCCGTTTGGGATTCTTGAAATTTAGCCAACTATTACTTAGTCCTTTTGGGATTCTTGAAATCACAAGGATCCAAGTCCTTTTTTTGTATTAAGAATTTACTCAAAGCGCTCATTTTTCCTGAAATGAAGAATTTTCAGCTTCACATAGTAGGAGTTAAGCCAGTTTGCCAGAGAGAATAATTAGATGGCAAGACGAAGTTAGAAAAGCATGGAATACTATACAGGATTTGTATGCAGTACACTTTGCAAACTAACCTGTGATACCTAGGAAAAAAAAAGTTAAAATGATGATGGTGGAGTTTTATTTTATTTTTTTGTTTCAAGTTTAAAAATGTTAAATGATATGAACTATCAATCAATATTGTCTAAGTTTGCATTTTGTAGAGGGGAAACTAATGGATTTTGAATGATATATTTTAGTTTGAATTGCTTAAACGAGATTTGTTATTCATATTTTTTTTCCTCAATTTTCTTTGATTTGCTGAATTCATGGATTGAAATTAGGTCGCGAATGTTGAAGAAAATTTGTTTGAGAGTGAATTCATAGTACCTACTAAAAAGGTGTAGTTTCAAAATTCTATTTGTTTGAAGCATGTTATTTCCCCTCTTCTTTAAAAGCTCGAATTATTCGTGGACTTCATTTGGTCTGAATGCAGTCTAAAAGAAATTCGTGTTTGTACATGTGAACAAAGTAGTGGCTGCTAGGGATTGGTTCTAACTTAGATGCACATGCATGCAAACAGTCAGAAACTTGTGTTCTGCTTATCTATCTGTCTTGCAGCTAGGTCCTCTTTATTGTTTTCAATTTTTTATTATTTTCTTTCAATTTGTTGGATATTTATAATTCAAATTGGTTATTTTTTCCTCAGATGGACTTCATTCATATCTTCATTGGGATTCATGAACACACATTGAGTTGATGCATACGAAAATGGAACTGGTTTTTGGAGCCTTTCTATTGGCATGCTTGCATTCTTTTGTGTTGTCTGATTTGCAAGGTACAATGGTTTTATCTGATATGCTAAGAGCAGTAACTTGCTCTCTGTAGTGGTCGTTCACATAATGTGTCATTTTGACATCACTACGAAAATAATAAACCAAGTGAATCAGGATCTGGTAAATCTTGATCTTTCTCTATCTATTTCTCTTTCACTTCCTTCAAATTAATTTGATGTATGTATACATTCAGACTGAAGCCATTTACTTGATAACATATATCTTGTGTGATACAAAAGTGATTCAGGGACCATATTTCAATGTGTATGAAGTTTAAGACAAAAATCTGCCTATGCATAGGATTGTGTGGAGGAAAGGCCCTAAAATAGATTTGAATGGAGGAGAATGTCCTAAAAATCCATCTACCTAAATCTGATTTGATGCTTGGTTGGGTTGAATTTGGTGGATATATTAGCTACTGCATCTTATATATTCCAGTTGCTTACATAGGTGTGCAGTTCTCTGTTTGGCTATTCTAATGTGATTGGGTATTTTCCATCTCCCTCCTACATCTGATGGATGTGTGAAAGATATAATCTCTATGGTTGGATGGATATGATGTACATACAATGAGAATAAATATGATAGACCGATATACTCTTTTTTTTTTTGAATCATAAATTTTTTTTGCACTTCTTTCACAAATTCACACTTGCTACACTGATTGAAGAAATGTGGAATGGTTGCTTCATTGATGGTGAATTTTCATATTTCTGGTTTCAGGAGATGCACTATATGCATTGAAGATGTCGATGATGGTTCCAGCAAATCAGCTGATAGATTGGAATCAAAATCAAGTCAACCCATGCACTTGGTCAAATGTTATCTGTGACAGTAATAATAACGTCACTTCTGTGTGAGTCTTATTTGAAGTAGTTTTACCACTTCTGACTTTGCTGTATGATTAATTGATGGTATATTGATGATGCAACTCAATATTCATTACTATCTTATGTACTTTATTTGCGTTAACTTTTACCCTATATGGTATATGCTTATATGTTTCACCTGTTTGCAGAACATTGTCTGGCATGAACTTTTCTGGAACCTTGTCTCCTAGAATAGGAATTCTGAAGAGTCTGAATACACTGTATGTATGCAGTATCTTGCAACAATTTGTTTTATGCATTTGGCATATTTGATTTTGCGTAGAGATTTTCAACTCATTGACCAGATTTTTTGTTCATGTTTCCCTGAGTTTTCAGTTGCATTCCTTTCAGTTGGTCACTTAATTGAAATAGATATTCAAACTAGTTGTTTGTAAGTACAATGCTAATATACATTGGGTACTTGCAGAACACTGAAAGGAAATGGCATTACTGGTGAGATACCTGAAGAATTTGGAAATTTGTCGAGTTTATCCAGCTTAGATTTGGGAAATAATCGTTTAAGTGGTGCAATTCCATCTTCCCTTGGCAATCTTAAAAGGCTTCAATTTTTGTGAGTGATATTATCTGTTTTGTACTTAATTGCTTTGAGATGAGTAGTATATCTTTGTTCCATATGAGCTTATAATTGCAAGTGTGATTTTCTTATTGTACATACAGGACATTAAGTCAAAACAATCTCACTGGAGCTATCCCTGAATCACTTTCTGGTCTTCCAAATTTGATCAATATGTAGGTGATAAATTCAGGATATTTTGTTAGATGCCTAAATTTTTTCAACATGGTGTCCATTTACTTTCAAATTCAAACACCTACAACTAGGTCCAATATTGTATTCCTGGAAGCTTTAAAAGATTATCGGACATTTATAATGAGATTGGCTGACGAGTACATGTTTGTTTTCCTCCACTTCTTTGCAAGTTTTTGATGGCATTGTTGAAATTTTGTTTGCAGTCTGCTTGATTCAAATAATCTCAGCGGTCAAATCCCTGAGCATCTGTTCCACATCCCAAAATACAAGTATGTATAACTGTAAAGATACTTATTACTGCCTCTTTTTCGTGGTATGCACAATGTCACTACCCATGTATTGTTGATTTCTTTTATATTTTTTCGCCTATTTATTCTTTCTGTATGCGTGCTTGGTAAGTTGGTATTGATTTTGGCATTTAACTTAAATTTCATTTTGGTTTACTCGTGTCAGTTTCACAGGAAATCACTTACATTGTGGTGCAAATTTTGGCCAACCCTGTGAATCTGATAGCAGTGATTCAGGTAGTTAACGATTTTAATTTATTAGAGTTATTGAACTGCTCATACTCATCCTTCTTTATTAGTTAATCCTGTGAAATTCTCCTTCTTCGAGCTGCTCATACTTATCCTTTTTCTATTGGCAGGTGCTTCAAATAAGCCAAAGATTGGTATTATAGTTGGAATTGTTGGAGGAATTATAATTCTTCTTCTTGTTGGAGGCTTACTGTTTTTTGTTTGCAAGGGTAGACACAAAGGATACAAAAATGAAGTATTTATGGATGTTCCAGGTTTGAATTACTTTTAGCACGTGGAAACTTATTGATTGGAACTGAGTATCCTATCTAGAATCCCTGATTTAAATGGAAAAACCTATTATGTCACTCAGTTCTTTTTTGTTTTTTTTTCTTTTAAAGGCAACAAAACCTGACACCTCAGCTATGCTAGTGGAAAAGAACTACATGCACTAACATGGCACTGCTAGACATATTTAATGAAAAAATTGGTGACATGTAAGAACAAATCAGCTTGCCATGTCTTTATAAGTGAACCCTTCTCTCTCATAATCAACATTATCATCATCAACAACAACAAAATCTTCATCGCTCAAAGCATTCAGTCTGTTACCACGTCAAATACCATGCTCAATCTCAATTGATGGCCAAATTTTGTCTAATTCCATCTCTAACTACTTATACTGCTCCATTTTACCCATTTTATTACATTTATTTTTTTGTAGACGGTGAATAAGGGAATCAGTTACAAAATCAATGACTTATTATTTGAAATGTTGCCTCCATTGAGTGATCTTTGAAAGAAATAATTATTTCTCAACTGGATTTGAAGCTGAGGGTGGTATAGACATGGAAAAAGAACGAAGGATAATTCTGAGTTTAGATTTTGTAGCTCTAGTTTGTTTCCTATTTATTTTTTATCTTATTCAAGTTGACATCCATCTTGCATATTGTTCTAAGAAATTTCAACTATTATTTGCTAAAACTGAAGTTTTTTCGTCTATATATTGAATCTTGTTCTTGCCCATAATGGGAATGATATTTTTGATTGCTTGTTGAGAGAGAGAGGAAGGCAGCAAGCGAACTACTGTTGTAACAAAAGCTTTTCTATATAGATGGTGTTTCACATGATTATGATTCACGATTGACACTATCTTGTTGATATGTAAAAATTGACTCAATAATTCCAAACATAAAAAATGCACTTATGGGTCAAAATGAAATATACAGTCTCAATGTACATAAATTGTTAAAGTTCAGGGACTTCCATATGGGTTATTCCTAAAAATAATATATTAAGCATTTCATAATTGTGGTTCAATTGTTTTTATGTAATATAGTTTTTTTTTTCCTTAGGTCTTTTGAGATTTTAGTTTGATCTTATTTTGTTTAACCGTTTTTTTGTGGTTCTGAAGAATAAGCAATTTCATGTGTTTCAACAAGTCAACAGAAACTTAAAGGAGTTTGTTAAACTTGGCATGATAAATCGTTATTTGGTTAGTTAGCTTAGCTAAGCCTTAATCCCAAACTAGTTGAGGTTTGATAAATGGATTCATTTCCTCCATTCCTTTAGCTTAGGTCTATGTCTTCTCAAAGATCTAGGGTTAGCAAGTCTTTTTTCACTCCTTCCCTCTATGTCATATTGGGCCTCCTTCTCTATTTCTTACCTTCTATCACTTCAAAGTACTCTACCTTTATACCGTAGCATTTGTTTGTCTATGATAAATAATATTCAAATTACCTCAATTTCTTTTCTATCAACTTTTCTCAATAGATGCTGCTTCTAGCTTCTTATATATGTATTCATCCTTATCCTATCCATTCCTATGGAACACCCATATATGATATGCATATGGGCATGGATACGGATACGGATACGGAAAACGACATTTTCTAAAAAAGTGAGACACGGGTATGATGGGGACACGGTGAAAGTGTGTGTGTGTGTATATATATATGATAACTATTATATGCAAATATATATAAATAGCATTCAGGCAATAGGGATACTGTGGCTAGGGTTCTACTACAAAGAGAAAAAAAAACAAAGAGGAGAAAGAATTAAATGGGGAGAGATGGAAACAAAGCCGCTAAGTGGCTAAATGTTAACAAGCGCTGTGTTTATTCTTTGACCCAATATTTGTAGAGTTATTTTAAAAAGAATTTTTTTTTTCAAATTTGATCTTGACATTTAAAAAATTTTTAAATTCTGCGTCCCCAGCATGTCCCCAACATATCCCTGGCATGTTCTCAGCGTAAAAGAGAGGAAAAATAGCGGACATGTTTTCCAGTGTGTCCCATACGTGTCTCAGCATGTTCTTAATGTGTCAGTGCCCCCAGCCTGTCCAACACGCATATGTCAACCCCTAAGAAGTGGTGGTGCTTCCTAGATCTATTCTTGTTATTTCCATGCATATCCATCAAATATCTTATTTCTGTTGTGCAAACCTTTTTAAGTTTCTTTATCACCCAATATTTGTCACCACACATAATAGTTGGTTAGATCATGGTCCTATAGAACTTCCCCTTCAACTTAGCTGGTATTGTCTGACCACACAATATCATCACCCCTTGCCATTTCATCCATCCTACTTCAAAGTTATGTTTGACATCCCCATTGCTTTCCTGATCTCTTGAATGAGAAATCCTAGATGGTACTTTGTGGGAATTCTGTGCCATTTAAACTGGCCTTACTTAGATTACATTTCCTTCCTTTCTTAGAATTGATGGCATGCACTTTGTTTAGTTTTATTTAATTTCAAATCCTTGGCCTCTAAGGTGTTCATCTATAACTCTAATTTCTTGTACGTCCATCATGAATTTTGTCCATTCATGCATATCATTTTCAAACACATATTCTCTTGGATATGCTTTGTCAAGTCATCCTTGACCAAAGAAAGAAAGGAAGGGCTCAAGGCTAGTCCTTGAAAGAGTCTAATGTTGATAATGAAGTAGTTTGTATCACTCCTACCCATTCGACCACTAGCGACTCTCTTGACATATATCCTTCAACAATCAACACCTATTATGTATCTATGAAACTTCTTAACATTACAAGCTTTCTCTAGATTGATAAAAACCAATCAGAGGTCTTTTCTCCTTTTTGTTGTTGTTGTGGTAATTAGCCTTCTATTTTAAGCACCTTTTATTATTTTAGCTAATATTGCCCACAAGATGAAAATTGGATACACTTTGGTGGAATCATCCCATATTCACAAGGCACTTGTCAACAAATCCTCCATGGAGTAGCTATGGTAGAAGGATTGTGGCTGCATCCATTTTGTCTAAGGCTAAGATATTTTTCTTAATGAGAGATGTTTCAATAGTAATTTAAAGTAGATTATGTATATAGTGAAGTGAAGAGTGGGAAACAAAAATTTTGTAAGAATGAAAAAGCAATATAGAAAATAGAACTGAATCATTAAGATCATTTAAGGTTTATCTAATAATACAGTTAGGAATTGCTGTAACCAAAATTCTCTAATACCAACAATAGTAATAGTTCTTTTTCACAACAGAGAAATGAAAAAGTAGTTGTTATTTCCATAATAAAAAAGAAATGCAAAAGCTATTGATGAGCACAATTTAAACAAATGAAAATCATATGTAGTAACACTCAGTTATTCAATTCGACGCAAAACAATCATATAACTCAGTTATTCAATTCGACGCAAAACAATCATATAATTTAATATTAGACTAACCAAATTGGATAAATTTTAGCTAATCAGAAAACTATTGCAAATAAGAAAACAAAAAAAAAAAAAAGTTAAAAACGAAGATAAACATTGCAAATTTCAATAGGAAAGTTAACTTTCTTATAACTCCATGGGTGCTTCCTGATAAACCAAAATACAACTATCTCAATCATTATAAACTAATAGAACACGAATATAACAAAATTACAGATTTTTATTACCAAAAATTGCTAAAAGTGCTAGCCAACCTATCCGTAAATCTTCTAATCAAGTAATTATCTCTTGAACTGATCTTTGCACAGTCACGTTTGAAACAGAACATGGAATAGCCTTTTTCTATCTTAGGAAGAGTTATTGTATTGATATATACAGTAGAAATACATCACATAATTACAAGTATAGCCTTATAACTGAATGTACACAAACAAAATTTTACAGATTTGAGTTATCTACATCAACTGATTATATGCTTATAACTTTGATATAAATTTATTCTTCTTCAATGCACACCGTATGTTGTATTGTATACTGTAAGACTATCAGGTGAGGTGGATTAAGAGTTAGTAGTTTTACTACTTCAGTATACAGATAACTCCGATTAGCTTGTTTTATTTCTTTTTTTTTTAAAAAAAAAAATTTATGCGACACATAGTTGTTAATTAGGTTTATGTAAAAACTATAATTTAGAAAGAAGAATTTTTAATCAATTTGGCTCAAAAATTCTAGAAAATTGAAATTTTAGAATGATGTAGAATAGAAATTCTCAACATAATTGAAAGACTAGTACTCTGTTTTGAAGTTGTAATATTAGTCATTGTGAATGTACTTTATGCTGCTTTATATATACTTTTATTATATTAAGGTTTTAGAGAAGTCCAAGATTAGAGACAAAAGAATTTCTTAAAAAAAGTGATGTCATGAAACAAAATCCATTTATTACAAAACAAATGTATAACTATATTTGATATTAAACATTTTCTTTTAATTTTACTTATATTTGTTGTCACATCTAATCATCCGGCAAATACTTTCAGACGCTTAAATCTCAAAATTCAATCGAATATAAAAATAATATATAGAATGGAAAATATATATGATAATAATAATTACAGTAACAATGAAGATAAAAGAAAATATTGAGGTTGTAACAGATCACTTGTCTTGAAAAAGACAAAAAAGAAAAAAAAAAAAAAAAACTTGTATTGATATCATATTACAACTAGCCATGAGGTGAATGCTTTGTACACTTGTACCTCAAAAAATAACAATATTTGAATATATATATATATATATATATATATATATATATATATATATATATATATAATTACAAATAGAAAAGAGAGACAAGTTTTAAGAAATCTAATATTACTCACTATTTTGAAAAAAAAAAAAATGTTCATCAAAAAATAAATTCTAACCAATTTTTAGATCTTAATTTGTGAAAATAAGGTAAATGAGCACTTAGAAAATATAAGGCACAGAAGAATAAAGAGTTGAAAAGGAGGAGCCAAAGCATTGCCTCATATATATATATTTTATATATCTGCAAGTTGATCTGTGTATGTAGGTGCAGCAATACAGACAAAGACAAGAAAAAAGCGTGCTCTGTGTATGTAGGTGCAGCAATACAAACAAAGACAAAAGAAAAAAGCGTACTAAGTAATATATATGCATACGAAAAGAAAAAAGAGAAAGCGTACTAAGTAATATATATGCATACGAAAAGAAAAAAGAGAACTTCGGAAATCAGAATTCAAATGCTAATAAAGCTTATACAGATCATAGAATGAGAAGATAACTAAGAAATAAATGATAAGTACGATTTAGTACATGTCATAAGGTGCTATTAGACATTGAAGAATGAATCATATGAAGCAATAAATGTAATGAAAGTGAAAATATGTCAAAGGTAAATTTCGTTTATTTACTATTTCCATCAATAAAAAGGTATTCCCATAAAGAATTGTTCTTTGACACTATAAGAGTAAATTTCTTAAGTTCCAATACATTGAGTTAAGAGATGTGATTTTACTTTATCATAAAAAAGGCTTGTTATTTGCAAAAGAAGCCAACTTATTCAAAGAAATTAAAATTTCTCTTTAAATTCGTTTTCTTTTTACTTGAATCTAAACACAGTGTTATGCCAATTAAAACAAACTAAAAAATCCAATAGGAAAACATCAATATCTCATCTCATGATATAAGACACTTTACCAATAATTCTTTCACATAGTTGTTAACTCCATAAAGAATGAATGAATTTGACAGACCTACATATAACTCTTCTATTAGTTTTCATCTTTCGGTGAACATCTAATAAGTAATAGCAAATGGAGAAGTGGTATGCCATTGTATCTTGCATATGGTATTCATTTCTACATCGGAAATTGCAGGAAATAAATACCTTCATTGTAGTTATAATCTGGAATTTGAGAATGGTCAATCTTTGAAGCTACTAAGTACCTATATATATATATATATGGCCAAATTCTCTCTTCTTTGTAGTTCCCATTCAGTTGAAACATACTTAAGTTATGAGATCCCTTTTTTCCATGAAGGCCCCTAACAACACTCAATTGGTGCCAAGCATAACGACCGAGAAGTATTTTTCTTTTCAATAGATGGAAGAGTATGGAATCAACATCAGTGTGATATGCATATGATAAGGATGCCTATGAATACCCTTGGAACAGAATTCTAATACCATAAAATATATTTATGGGGGGTTTGAGTTTATCAACAACTATAAGGAGTCACTGATTAGCAATAATGGAATAGGTGGAATCGTAATTTCATTATTCCTTATCATTCAAGTGTTAGGTAAATTAAAGTGATTAGCGAATGATTTTAAAATGAAGGAATAAAATTTGTTGATTACTGTTTTTCATTCCCATATAGGAGGGTGGATATAAGATGGAATGGAATTATGAAATAAAAAATTAAAAAGGATAAAAACCGCTAATTTCATTGCCTATCATTTCATACAAACATTTTCAAAAGTAATAAAATTACCATTTTCATTCCCTGTTACTCATAACTATTCTGTTCCCATTTTACCATTCCTAATATTTGATTTCAAGTAACCACAGGAAACCTTATATTTTGAGCCCTGTTTGATTTTTTTTTGACTAATTTAATTTAATTAATTAGTTTTTCAGAATTGTATTCCCTTCTAGAATTCAAAATTTGTTAAAGCTCTTAAATATATCTATTCTCTAGATTAAAATCCTAACTCGATTATTTATGTGGATTTAATTTGAGTCTTTTCCTCATAATTAGCTTCCCATATTAGACAGATAATGCTGGAGACCAATTTAAACCTTAACCACACATTTTTTGGACTCTGAATATGCGTGTTGTCAAAATATTAATATGCACTTGGGTTGATAGTCTGTCTTACATTGTGCCCAGGTGAAGTTGACCGCAGAATTGCTTTTGGTCAATTGAAAAGATTTGCATATCGGGAATTGCAGCTGGCAACAGACAACTTCAATGAGAGAAATATCCTTGGACAGGGAGGTTTTGGAAAAGTTTATAAAGGAGTGCTTCAAGATAATACAAAAGTTGCTGTTAAGCGTTTAACTGATTTTGAAAGTCCAGGAGGAGATTTAGCTTTCCAACGTGAAGTTGAGATGATAAGTGTAGCCGTTCATAGGAATCTATTACGGCTGATAGGGTTTTGCACTACACCATCAGAACGGCTTTTGGTATATCCATTTATGCCGAATTTAAGTGTGGCCTATCGCCTAAGAGGTATTAGTTATTCATACAACATGTCTAAATGGAAACCAATATCGGCATTTTGTAAGACAGATGTTGTGTGCCAAACATATTGATTATCAATAGTCGGTCAATTGATACTAAGATATATTAAGTTTTGAACGCTGTGTGGATTTTCTGCATCTAGCAAAACACAGATATAATGACAGCTGTTTGCATGTCTTTTGACATGCTTGTATAGCTGTTCTCAATGGTGGATAAAAGAATCCCTCGGTTGAACTGCTCCAATGAACATCAAAACATCATTGGTTTTGCAGATGCTCTATGTATGCTCACATGTAATGTTCAATGCTAAATATAGGATGTAACTTTCTGGCTACAAAAATGTATAGCAGCCTTTCTGGTGTGTATTTGACTTAGTTTTATCTTGAGTGCAGAACGTAAACCTGAGGAGCCTGTTTTAAGGTGGGATACAAGAAAAAGAGTGGCCTTAGGTGCAGCACGTGGGCTGGAATATCTGCATGAACATTGCAATCCTAAAATCATTCATCGGGATGTGAAGGCAGCTAATGTACTGTTGGATGAAGATTTTGAAGCAGTTGTTGGTGATTTTGGCCTGGCAAAGTTGGTGGATGTGAGAAAGACTAATGTGACAACCCAAGTCCGTGGGACGATGGGTCACATTGCTCCTGAATACTTATCTACAGGGAAGTCATCTGAAAGGACAGATGTTTTTGGGTATGGGATTATGCTTCTAGAGCTTGTAACAGGTCAACGTGCAATTGACTTTTCACGATTGGAGGAGGAAGATGATGTCTTATTGCTTGACCATGTGAGATAATCATGAACATGGCAATACATTATTCTTCTATTTTCTTTACATGTGTTTTTCTCCGTTTCCTACCTATATTCATGCTACTTATTTATGTGACACCTATAAAACCAGATAAGAGTGTAACCTTAGTTTGGAGTGTGATGTCATTGGCAGGTGTTATTGTAATTTTCATGTTTCTTGATCTTTTGTATTCTTGCTTGCTGATTGTTCTACTTCTATTCTATATTCTTATGAAGGTCAAGAAATTGGAGAGGGAAAAAAGACTGGACGCAATTGTTGATCGCAACCTTAACAGAAGTTACAACATCGAGGAGGTAGAGATGATGATCCAAGTTGCATTGCTCTGTACCCAAGCATCACCAGAGGACCGCCCAGCAATGTCAGAGGTGGTACGGATGCTGGAAGGAGAGGGTCTGGCTGAGAGATGGGAAGAGTGGCAGCATGTTGAGGTGACACGCAGGCTAGAGTATGAAAGACTGCAGAGAAGATTTGACTGGGGTGAGGATTCATTACATAACCAGGATGCTATCGAGCTATCTGGCGGAAGATGAGGTGACAGATTTTCTCTTTGCGTTTGAAGCACATAATTCGTTTTCTTGGGTTTAGCTTTAATGCATCTTGCAACTATGTACCCAGAAAAAGAAAATGCTTCATATTAAAGCTGATAACCCGTTGCTTCTCTTTCTGAATTTTTTCTTTTCACTTGAAGTAGTAGTCTCATTTTGTATAATGCAAGTGTTTCTTGGTGTTAACGTGGTGGATATGTACAACTTTGCCACCAGTGTTATTGCTTTTGAGAGTTTCTCTTCCGCACTATATAATGTAGACAAGTTTGGAAATTTTAATTAATGGACTCATTTAAGTGCCCATTAACCCAAATGAAAATTTTCATGCGTTGTGTTAGTTTACTGCCAGGTTAAGGGAAACAAATTTCATCTTCAAGGGTATGCGCATAATTCAAGAATCCAGATTGTTTGTAGCACTATCTTCCTCCTAAAATCCCAATATATATATAGGGAGAAAAAGGATCTCCCATCTGTTGAAAGATATACAAATAAACAATCCTGGTATTTCATTTATCAAAATGGTTACTCTAATTTCTTCAACATGATACAAGCCTTTCTGCCCTGCATATCTTTAGAATCCTGCAAGTTAACATACATAGTTGTATGCACGCCTGAATAGCGAGATGCCTATATATCCAATATATCCAGCATAGTTTTCCCACTTAAAAGGGAAAAAGGCCTGTTTTTATTCATATCCTAAGCATAATATTCATCTCTTTCTAGACATTTCTGTTGACACACCAAAACTTAGAAATAACAAGGAAAATTTCTGCTGCAAATGTTACATCTTTGTCCCTTTGGTAATAGCTCTATCCCAAGCTTCCAACTTTGTTGTCTTCACTTCCCATTTCTCTGCAACCATCTTCTTCTTGTTCTCAATCCTCTTTCCTTCGTCTTCGCCTTGATTTTGCTCTGCTAGAAGATACTGTGGCGTCTTCTCCATGTCTCTTTTTTCCCTTTCCTCAAGGCTGATGCCACACTCGGTACAGTCCACACCTGCCATTGCTAAAGCTTCAATCGATGGCATGAGTATGGCTTCTTAAGACTACTGTTTTTAGCGTTCTTGCTTATTTCTTGTAATATGAAAGGGTATTTATACATATATAAACTATGCATGTCTTGTCATGAGTTAATGACTTGCACACGTAACAGTTCAAAAGTGGCATTTCAATTTTACCAACACTATTCAATGATTGTAAAAGTTGGAACAAAAGTGATTGTACTTTGATGATCCCCAAATGGCCTATGACGAAGGTAATCTCAAACCTTTATGGTTGGGTATAATCAATAAATCAAATATATATTATTAATTTTAGTATGAGAATTAATTTTAAATTATTATTTATCATTTGTTAAATAATTGTTAAATATCATCATTTTATATTATATTATAAAAAATTATCATATCAAAAAAGTATTTTGAAATAAAAATTAAAAAACACAAATGCCATAATAAAAAAAATTTCTAAAAATTTCTAACTTCGAAATTAAAAATATCTAAAAAGTAAAAATTTTAAACAGAAAGTCAAGTTTATATATATAAAAAAAATATTCTGAATATAAAATTAGAAAAACTTAAAAAGTAAAAACTTTAAATTATTTCTAAATAGGAAATTAGAAACGTCTAAGAAATAAAAATTCTAAACAGAAAAATAAGATAATCTGACCAAAAAGTAAAAATTTTAAACTACTTTTAAATAGAAAATTAAAAAAACTTAAAGAGTAAAAAAAATCTAAATAGGAAGCAAAAATTCAAATTAATTTTATTAACTGTTCAAAATTTTATATATATACGAGTAACAACAGTGAATATATTGTTAAAAATTATTTTATTTAAATTTAATAAAATTGTATCACATAAGATTGAGCGTAAAAATTAGTAAATAATCTTTATCACAATTACCTCATATATGTATATATAATTTACAATTATCTTCTAATTTTATTTTTGACTATGAAATAATCGATTATCATGAATCACTTCATTTAAATTTAATAAATTTTTTCTTAGAATAGTGTCATATAAAATTGAAAGTATAAATCAATAGATAATTTTTTATTACAACTAACTTCATTTATAATTACCTCACATATGTATATATAATTTACAATTATCTTCTAATTTTATTTTTGACTATGAAATAATCGATTATCATGAATCACTTCATTCAAATTTAATAATTTTTTTTCTTAGAATGGTGTCATATAAAATTGAAAGTATAAATCAATAGATAATTTTTTATTACAACTAACTTCATTTATAATTATAATTTTAAAATTATAATTTATAATTTTATTTATTTAACAATAACTTTTATAAAGCAATAATTAAATCTTAATTATTATTTATATATTAATTTTTAATCATTTAACTAACTAATTAATTATTTAATAAAAATAAATACTAAATTTACATAGATTTTGTTATTGTGAATACACGTGCAACATGCGAGTGCATAACTAGTTGTAATTAAATCTAAATTTTTGTGTATTAAAGCAATTATGGTTCAAACATTAAAATTATTAAAATATATCAAAATTATAAAATCAAGTGCAATGTTAGCCTGATTAATATATGTATGATGTAATTTCTAGTAAAATTTATGTCTAAAAATAGTGGAATTTCATTAACATATCTTTTATATTGATGTATTTCATAATTTTGGCCTATTATATTATTATTAATTTTGATCAAGAAATGAGTTAGGCTAACATTACATTTAATATCACGATTATGGCTATTTTAACAATTTTTAAAATTTAAATCACAATTATACTTGCACGTAAACATTTGAATTTTAATTACTACTTAGGCCTTATGGTTAACATATGAATGAGGCAATAATTGATTAGCATTTTGCATGCATGTGATCTCATGATACGTCTTGATCAAGATTTTTATGGGTTAGCGCTTGTTTATGATTTAGGAAGGTATAGAGCACTTGTGAATACATGTGACATGTAATTAAGGAACCTACATAAGGTACGTATGTAAAGCAATAGATGCATTGCAAGGAGAAGAAATCAGTTTAATCTTGCACTAAAGTGATAATTTCTTAAGAATTTAGACCAGATAAAGAAGGTGCCTTTTTCTTTTTCTCTCTCTAACCTTCCCTCTTCTTTTTTTTTTTTTTCCAATTCTTTTTTCTATATAATTATATATTTTCTTCATATTTGTTTGTTATTATTTTAAATTTATTGATTATTATTTTATATTACTTTCTTTTTTGGTAGAAAATTTTATTTGATAAAATTTAGATTTCTTTATTTTTTTTTTTGAATATGATATTATTTCTTTGATCTATATTATGGCTGCAAACCTTGAGAATGTTTGTTCCCTTGTTATGGTGAATTTGTGTTGGATATTTATGTATTCTTTCCCACTTAAAAGTTCTGATTATTTTTATTATTTGAATACAAACAATTTTTTCTGAGTTTATTTTATATTGAAGATTATCAGAATGAACTCGTAAAAATTCCATAAAATAAAACAATATGCTACAAGTCTCACATAATAGAACGTGTTAATTACTTATTGGCAAATTTAAATGCTCTATCAATTTGTTTTAAATCTTTAAATATAATAAAGAATATTAATAATAAAATTTGAGTTAGAAGAAAGCTTAAATTTTTATTTATTGTCTGAATAACTATGAATAACTAAAATTATATTATTAGCCATAAATTAAAATCAAAATATCGAAAATTATTCATTTTCACAGTTCTAATCCATCTATTATTTTATACAGAATTGTATATATACCTCAATTGAATTTTTAAATTTTTTAGTCTTAATATATTATTATTAATAAAATCAAAAATATTTTATAATTTAATCTTTCAATTATATATATATATATATATATATATATATACCTCAATTGAATTTTTAAATTTTATTAATAATAATATATAAGATTAAAAAGAGGTATATATACCTCAATTTTCTAATCTAACGTATAGAATTTTTAATATTCAATTGAGGCATATGACTCAGTTTCCTAATCTAACATATAGAATATTAAAGTGTTTCAATTTTAATTTGATAATATCATTATATTGTAAGATCTTATCCCTTTAATTTCCAGAACTTTCTTTTTTAATAAGATCCTTCATTTATTTCTAGAACATTTCATACGCACACAGAATATGGGCGCAGCTCACAGTAACCTCGAGGGGAATCAAACTACACATTGACCTTTACATAGAAATTGACGTTTTTGCCTGTCAAAAAAGCCCTGAATTCAATCTGCGCCCCAAAAGACACTTGTGAAAAATCACTACCAAGGCGGACAAAATTCAACTGCAACACGTCTTGACATGGAAACTGTGATCAAGTAGGTATTGAAATTCTTCACGAAGGTAAGATCGTAGAAAGTAAAGCCATCAAAATGCATTGCGATTCAGTCCTTGTAGGAGAAGCACAAGCACTTAAAGAAGCAATCAAATTGGCATCCGTTGGGAATATCATCGGATTATTTTGAAATTTGACTTATCTTTTCTTGGGGATATGGTTAGTGTTTCTAAGGATTTCAATTGGCAGATTGAAGCCATTGTAGCTGAAATCCGAGAATGAATAACCTTTTTTTTAATAATTATCAATTTTGTATTATAAATAAGAAAGTCAATAATGCTGCTAATTTCTTGGCTAAAGTATGTGCTAATAACTCTCTAAATGCAGATTGGATGACTCATCATCTTATCTCTTTAGCTAAGATTTTATATTTTGATGCCGTCGAGTTTTCTTTATAAAGCAATCTCATGCTTTTCCGAAAAAAGCTCACAGTTTTCGTGAAACCATGACTCAAGAAAAGCTGTTTCTAAATTGTGGTTGGGTGCACAAGTTGACTCTAATAATATACTGTATTATACATGAGTACAGTTGAATCCAATTTGTTACTATCTGAAATTAATGTAATAATTTTTTGAGAATTAAAAAAAATTAGATTTAAGGAGACTTCAATTATTCATTTTGAATTTAAGATTTTGCTTATTTCTAAGAGAATTAATTCAGAAATTTTTAACTTTCTGCAAATTTTTTTTTTTAAAAAAATCATTTTATTTAGCTGTAAATAAGCTCGTAATCAAAGAGATGTTAATCTTTTTTTTTATTTTTTTTTTCAGTCACTCAACTTCTTCAACAACACTAAAATTGATTATTCTAATCTAACTCACGGCTTTTTTTTTTTTTTTTAAATTTTTTTTCCTTTTATCTTATAATTTTGAATTATCATCAATTATTTTCTTAGCTCATGGTGATTATTTTTTTTTTCTTTTTATATGTTACTTTTTTTAAAATAATTTTAAATTTGAAAAAATATATAGATCTCCGAAAAAGATAAATATATAGATCTCCAATCTCATTATCATGTGGTTTTTTAAGTACAAACGGGAGAGGGAGGGGAGAGGGGGGAGAAGGATTGGGAGGGATAACAGAATGAAAATAAGAGAAAAAAAAAAAGTCCAAAAGAGGTAAATTTTATTTTTTTGGATTTGAAAAATAAAATGGTGGATTGAAATTTTAAGATATTAATCTAAGTTAAATAAATAGAAAGTATAAATTGTTTGACACATTATTAGATTTGTAGATCTGTAGTTGTCAAAATTTGACTCATAAATATTAATAAATCAACAATTACATGATATATTTTATATTTTTAAATATTTAATAGACTTTCGTAATTATTTTTATATTTGATTCATTATGTATCTCAAGTTCTTAAAAAATATATATATATTCTCTTTTTTTAATTATATCATTTTTCATATATTTATGGATATTCAAATCTTATACATTATTTAAATTTTAATAAAGTTATTATTATGGTTAAGATTAAATTTTACAAGAGCTATATTATAGTATAATATGATTAATTAAAACATACTAGAGTTATATTTATTAATAAAATTTAACAATACAAATATTTTAAAATCAATGAAATATAAAAACAAATTTAATTTTTTATAAAACTAAATAAATAATGTCAAATAAATATCTGCACAACTTACTAATGATTAGTTACTTTTCAGTAGCAAAGTTGAACAAATATCCTTAATGATTATCTTTTATATATAAATTAATATTATGGGCAAAAACAACCATTTAAACTCCATTTCCCTCCCAATTTGGGAGTAAGTGTCATTGGGCTTAAATGAGAACTTTCTCCTTATATTTTTCTTTCTTTTAGGTTTTTGTCTTTTTTTAATAAAATAGTATCATTTATTCAAATCAATAACCATACAATATCTACAATCCAAGATTTTGATATTGAAAAACAATGATTAAATCTAACACAATAATTACAATAATTTGACTTACTGTTTAAGATCTCTTTTGCACGGCTCTGAAATTATTTTAATGTCATAACATCATTATGAATGAAGTTTCTCAATAAAATTGTCGTAAAGTCTTGAATAATCATATTACAAAGTAAATCAATACTAATTCAAAACCAATATATATTATTTTTTTTAGTAAATATAAATCAAAATATACAAAAAAGAAGAAAACACACATAAAAGAGGAGAAAACATCCACAAAAGGGGTGAAGAAAACCTCCATAAATGAAACTAAAGCATCCATGAGAGAGAATAACACATTCACAAAAGACATATAGATTGCCACATAATGGAAAAAAAAAATAAAAAGATAAATATATCAATATAATGACAGATATAACTTTATTGAAAGCAATAAAAAACAAAAAGATGAAAGAAAAGAGAGGACAACTGCTGGTTAACCAACTAATATAAAAAAAAAAACTAGAGAGAAAGTAGAGAAAAGAGGCGTTTTTTTTTTTAAAAAAAAAAAACAATGGAATTAATTGGGTTGGAAACAAGTGAAAGGGATTTTTTTTTCCCCCAAAATTTCTCCTAAAGGTGTTAAATGGATTGGATTGAGTTATTTTAAATTGAATTATTTTCAAGTCAAGTCATTTTCGGATTATACTATTTTTGGATTAAATTGGGTTTGAATTACTTGGATTCAAATGGATTCAGATCATCCATCAGATTTGTATATAAAAAGAATTTTAGATTTATACTTAACAATAATATTTCAGGTTAGGTCCGATCATTTTTTACTTACTTTTTTAAAATATATTTTTAAAATATTCATTTGGATTTTTTTATTATTTATATAATATTTTTCCATAATTTATTAAAAAATATTTTTTAAAAAATTATTTTAAATCAGATATACTTTACATACGTAGAATTGATTAAAATTTTTTTATTTTCTTTAAATACTTAATAAGCTAAATATAATTTAGTTTTTAAGCAATTGATTATATATAATGAAAACGACTAATTAAATTAAGTTCATATATAATTAAAAATAAATAAATATTTTTAATTTAGAAATAAATTTTAAATATTTTAATAATTTAAATAAGGTCATTCTAATCGACTCACAAGTCAAGTCAAGTCATTTATTATTTATTTTTTAAAAGAAATATTTAAAATATTCATTTAGATTTTATTATTTATATAATATTTTCTCATAATTTATTAAAAATATTTTTTAAAAAAGGATTTTTATTATGTAAAATTTACATAAACATAACTTGATTAAATTATTTTATTTTCATTTAAATTTCTTAATTTCAATTGAATAATTATACATAATGAAAATGAGTAATTAAATTAAGTTCATATGAAATTGAAAATAAAAAATATTTTTTAATTTTTTAAAAATTTTAAATAATTTAAAATATAATAGATTGTAAGAGAAAATATATTTACGATTCGTATTTGATGGGAGATTGGATGGCAACTCACATAGGATAACATTTTTATCAGGACTTAAATAATGGTACAATCACAAAACCAAATCAAGTGCCGATTTAAAGTGAATAAATAGCAACGATTAAAAATCCAAACCATAAAAGAACACAGTGATGAAAGCAAGAAATGACCTAAAATGATAGTGACTAAGGATTAAAAATTCAACAAAAATAAATTTGCCGAGAAAACAAGAGATGAGTGAAAAACTAGTAGGAGCTACTAATTTAAGAGCTTTTTTGCATAAATGAAATGGTAAACAAAGCAAAAGAGTGCTAATAGCGATAGCAACTACCGATTGAAGATCTTTTTAAAACAAAGCAGCACAATAACATCATGTCAAATGAATAAAACCAACAGAATGGTTAACTTAGAAGAATATGAAATATAATCATGGATAAGAGGATTGTAAAGAATAAAAGGGATTGCATAAAAGTAAATATAGATTGGTCGACAACACAAATTCAACAAGCCATAAATTAATTAAAAAATTACAGCAAATAAGATTAAAAGTGTAAAAAAAAAGCAATAAAGCAAATATAGACTAAAATCCAAATTATTGAAGAAAAATTGTATAGATGTTATTTTATTTGATGTTTGGAGAATTATTTTTTTCATCTTTAATTGTACTATATATAGGACTTGTATGTTAAGACGCTAAGTAAAGAAGGGGCACTTATCATTTTCCTTAAAGCTAACGCATAACTTGTAGAATGTGCTAAAAACTTAATGACATTAGCTCTTATTTAGAATGAGAACATTACGAACGTCTGTCGGATTAGCGACAAAATTTTCCATCGCTAATTAAGTGGATTTCGTCACTAAAGCCCTTAGCGATGGACTTAGGTTTGTCGCTACACAAGTGGTCGTTAAGAGCTAGTGATCGATTGTTTTGCAATCCATCGCTAGCTCCAGCGACAATTTTTCATAGCTATATTTCGCGACAGATTTGTAGCAAGGAATTTTTCTATTGCTATTCCATAGCTAACTTTAGGGACGAAAAATTTTGTCACTAGTTGGGTAGGTTTTTGTTACAATTCCGTTGTTATAATTTTGTTTAATATTTTTTAATAGAAAATTTTATATTATTAAAATTTTATATTTTTATGAATTATTTTATATTTTATTAAAAATTAATATTAAAAGGAACACAATATGTAAAAATATTTAATTTATTAAATTAAAATAAATTATATTATGTTTACAATAATATTGTACATATAAGATATATGAAAAAAAAAACCTAATAATCTTTGTCATTATCATGTGCCTCCAAATAATCATTGTACTCTAGAGTTGAAGGTGATGCTAAGGGTATTGGCACTAGAAGTCTTTGAATCTACATGATAGCAAAAATAGAAGTTAGTGTCTGCTACATGGCATGTTCATTCGATCGCTAATCACAACAAACAACATATCAAACTCATCTGAAGCTCCTCTTGGACTTGCCTTCTAGTATGCATTGTCAATTATGGATCTAAAGCCATATGTGATATGGCCAATAAAAGTTAGTGCAAAAAGGTGGGTGACTAGGTGTCACCTTGGAGCCAAGTTCATACACTCTGCTTTTCTTATATCCTCCAATAGCATCTAGATACAACTAATTAATGTTGCAAGCTTGAGATTCTACAGAACCATCTAGTAGATGTGCAATAACTGCATAAACATTTCCCCCCATTGCATCCTAATAAATATGAATAATTATTATGAAATATTATTGAATTTATTATAATTACAATTTATTCAAAATGAAAAAATAATGCATTGATCTTTATTTAACTTCAATTGGTGTCCTGTAACTTCTTATCAATAAATTTTCTTCTTAATATGTGTTTTCTTGAAAAGCTCAATATCTATGGGTGAACATTTTAGTTTTTTCTTTTGAAATTAAATTTTATTACTTTAGTCCAAATATTTTGTTAAATAAAAAAATGAAAAAGTAATTAAACTAACTGAATCCATGGAGTGCTTAAGGAATGATCTAGATTTGATTGTATGTGAGAAGAACTAGTACCAACTCCAATAGATTCTAAGCATCTATTCCTAGAAACTTAAGCAAATCGAGCTTGAATTCCAACATAACCCATTGTTGCTGCCATAAATCCCATATATCTTAGGAGGTGCATTGTAACCTATTACCACTTCATCTCTAACCAGATAAAATATTTGAATACCGTCTAGCAGTTATATGCTACCATGCAATTTTAACCATGGACTTTAAAGGGGCATCTAAAGAAAATACTTCTACAATATAAGGAAACAAAATATGAACACATGAATATAAATTGTATTAATTTAAAAATATAAAATTTACCTTGAACTCTTCTCAATAGAAATTCTTCGTTGACATTGTCTTTCAAGTATAACCTTTAAGATCTAAACATCCGGTAAATCAAGAAAATTTGGCTAGAACACTGATTCCCTAGGATTAAACTATATAAAAAAATACGAAGTTACATAAACAAATATATAGGATGAGATTATTAGAACAACATACCTCATACCAATGACCTATAGCCTAAGTAGATAAGAAGATGAAATATCAGCTGCTGATGCAGTAGAAGTACCATATACAGGTGACAGTGCCAATGCAGTTGGTGGTGAAATATGCAAATAGTGTGAAGGTAATGCTGCAACTGGTAGAACCGAAGGTGATATAGTGGATTGATTAGACAACGGTACATAAGGTAATGAAGAAGAAGACCTATCATGTTAGCTTTGATTAGTGCCTCGTGTAATACCTAACCCTGATGAACTCTCATGATATCGATTATTCTCTCGCAACCTATGGAATATGTATATATGTATGCTTAGACATTCACTTACATTAAACATTATAATATAAATATCATAAATTGAGATGTGATAAAACTACCTCTAATCACTATTGATGTTATGTAAATTAACATGATCATCCTCATTATTATCATGAGCATCATCATCATCTAATTCTTCATTTTCTAATGCATTGTCCTCATTTTCACGCTCATCAATATCAATAAATGAACCAGTTATATCATTCAAACTCATTCTTTAATCTTCAACTTATAGGTCAATTTCATGAACTTCTATGTCATCATCTTGAAAAGGTTCACTGTTAACAGTCAGAACTTCTACCACATATCTAGTTTTAATTTTGCAAATAACCCACTAATCATTCTTATCCCACTTTAAACTAGGATATGTGGCATAACATACTTGTGTTGTTTGTGATGCGAGGACAAATAGTTCATACTTATTGAATGTCTTTTTATTGTTCTCATCAACTAGTTTGTATTGTTTGTGAATTATCACACCAACATTTGGTTTAGGATCAGACCACTCACAGGTAAATAAAACAATTCTCTTGTAGGTGCTGGGTACTCTAACTCTATAACTTTAATTAATTGACTATAGTAGTCACTATCATAAGCACCATAATTTATATCCTTTATGCAAACTCCACTATTATTAGTTGCCCTATTAAAACCATGTACTCTTAAGTGAAATTTGTAATTGTTGACATAACATCCATGATATGACTTTACAGTATATAATGGACCTTTTTCCAAATCTTTTATGAAAATATTGGTAACATTATTTGATCGATTATATGCCTACAATTTATATTAATTCAGCTATTGAATATTAAATTTATTACACATACTTGAAAATATAAGTGTATTATGTATTTTATATACTTATATGTTGATTGAACCAAACTACAAAATCATTCTCCATATACGCATCAAGCTTATTATCAACAATTGTTGGCTAACTTTGTCATAACCTTAACACTTAAATCCTTTTGATATAAACAAAACAACACATATAAGTATATACAAGTGCAATTCTATATTGTCATTATAAAATAAAAATTGAGATGAATACTTACGCAATAAAAGGTACTACTACCTTGTAGTTTAGTAAAATGTACGTGTGTGCAACATAATAATTTTTTTTTTGTCAGCACTCTTATTTTGAACCCCCTGATGGGCGACCTACAAGTTTAAATATACTAAGCATCCTATCATGTTCTTCATAATCTCCTCTATATTCGTCATTATTTCGAAAAACTTTTCAATGTCGTATATTAATATGGGGCTTAAATTAGTGCACACAAAAAGCTGAAAGTTCTCCAACCAAATATGCATTGCATATCAATCCTTTAACCTAAACTTTATTTTACACATTATTTTTTAACTTTCGAAGGTACCTTTCGAATGGATACATCTATCAATATTGTACTAGACTTGAGATTTTCGCTTCATATGGAAGATGAATTGGAGGATTTTCCATACATTCAAAGAGGTTTGGGGAAATATACATTTTAGCTTACATAAAATAATAGGAATCTCTTGGTTCAACCGTCTTATATCATCCACACGTATAATAGTTTAAGTTAAATCATTAAAGAAAAGGCTCAACTTCGTAAGGGCTTGCTAAACATGTGCTGGAAGCAGCTCTCGAAACACAATTGGTATCAATCACTGTATGAACACATGACAATTATGACTTTTCATTCTAAACAACTTAAGCTTTTGTTTGTCCACACATTTGCCCATATTTGAAATACAACCATATGAAAATTGCAATCCTTTAACCGAATCATATAGAGCCTCTTTTGACCATTTGTCAAAAGTGTAAATAGGCTTTAAGATATTTTATAGTTTTAGGATCATGATCTAATTTCATTCTTCAATAAAATTGTTTCAAGTCTTCCTTTGATTTCACATTATCTTTTATTTTTTCTACCACATTCATCACTGTATTAAACACATTATCAAAAATGTTATTCTAAATGTGCATCATATCCAAATTATGCTTGATCAGGTTGGTTTTATAATCTAGCAAATATCATAATATACTTTGTTTCCTCTAACCAGTTACATTTGAAATGGGTCGATTCAGTGCACAACCATCAATATCAGTGACCTTCTGCAATCCCCATTCCTCAATCTCTGCTAATATCTTAGATCTAGATTGGATTAGTGGTATAGTGTTAGTCACAATTCTATTTTTACGGAAGGTTGTTCTATTCCTCCGAAATGGACGTTCAAGTCAAAATTTATGTTGGTTGTCAAACTACAATGTCTCTTCCTTTTTTATAGAGTAAAAGCATCTATGTTGTCAATGCAATATGGACATGCCAACTTTTACTCTATAGTCCACCTTGATAACATAACATGCCAACTTTTACGCTATACTCCACCTTGATAACATAGGATATGTAAGAAAATCACTAATTGTCCATATCAATGCAACACGTATTGAAAATTTTGTTTTTTTGACCCATCGCTTGTTTGCACCCCCTACTTCTCACAATTTCTTCATCTCTGCAATGAATTATTGCATGAATACATTCAACTTATCTTTCAAATTCTTAGATCTTGGAACTATCACAGTTAAAAATATATATATTCTTCTTTCATGCACGTTCATGGGATATATATATATATATATATATATATGTTGCAACTACCCAAATATTTTTGTTTTCTTCAAATTTATCTTTTGCTACTTTTTGCATCATTTGCAGCATATTGATATTTCACCATCTATTGCTTCATGGAGACATCTAATTGATAAATGGAGAAAATTATGCAATAACCAATGTATAATAAAAATAAATTTTACTGATTATTATTTTGAGAATGAGTATATTGTTCTACTAGCTAAAAGAATGTGTGGTGAAAATATATTTATACTCACCAAAGAAGTCAAAGATGCTCTTTAAGAAGTAAGGAAAAGTCTTACAATAGTAAAGATTAAGTAAAGACTGGGGTAGGTACAAAATAGTTTAAATTGAAAGATCAATTGATTAGTTTGGTTTAATTATAAGTTTGATTCAATTTTTTTTTTAAAAAAATTTTGGTCACTTTAGTATAGTTGATTTTAGTAAAAAAATTTATAGTTGAACTAAATTAAATTGAATTTATTCAAAATCAAACTAAAATAGATTAAATCTATATTAAATAAAATCAGATCAAAATAATTTAAACCTACTATTTATATTAAAAATATATTATTTATATTTAAGAATATTTAAAAATATGTGATAAGAACTATTATTAATTTTAAAATTATTTTTCAAAATTTAGTTCAAATTGAATTGAATTATAATCAAACAAAATCATATTAATTTGATTCAATTTGATATGTAGATTAATTTAGTTCAGTTCAATTTATATTTTAAAGTTTAATTTTCAATTTTGTTCGATTTAGTGTAAATCAAATACTCACACTTAGTAACGATATGACAAAATATTTAATCTTTATTAAATATTTAAATTAAAATAATAAATAAAACCATTAAGAATAACATGCACCAACATAAACAGAGAAAGAATTTAATAATTTTTTTATGAAAATTTTAAAAAATTAAACATTGAATTTTAAAAAAAAATCCTTCAATTTTCTCTAAGCTTTTATTTTAGCAAATAGTATGTTGATCGCAGTCATTAAAGGAGTCCAATTTCATCAATAAAAGAAAAAAAAGACAAAAAAAAAAGCTTATTTTATACAGGGTGGACATTTAATTCAAACGAAATCAAATTGATTAAAATCGAAAAATCTGAGTTTATATTTTTATAAACTGACCTAGCTAAATAATATTTAATATCAAATTGAATTAAACTAAAATATTTCAATTTAATTTGGTTTTGATTTTAGGTTTAGGTTATTTTAAGCCCAATATTATTGGGCTTTTTTTTAAAATTTTTTTTACATTTAATTGGATTAAATTTTATAGAATTTTTATTATAAAATTTTTCTTTAAAATTATTATTTGAAAATATAGATTAGTAGAGAAAATTTAAAATATTAGTTAAAAATAAATTTTCATCTTAAAAATAAAATAAAAATTAGAGATATAAAAATTCAGTTTGATTTGATTTTTTTGAAAATTTAAACTAAAAAATTGAAACAAATCAAAATAACAGAATTTGCTAAAAAGTTAAATCAAATTGAACTGAATTATTGAGTAAACTGTACCAAATTTCTGAATTAGCATAATTTAATTCGATTTTTCAATTTGTATCAAATAGTATCCACCTCCTGTTCTATGATAAATGAAGAGAAAAGGCCTGCTACCATGATTTGGGATAGGGAAGGATAGATTGGGCCTAGACAAGAAAGTCTCAAAGTCTTTCCCCAAAACTGGGACTAAAAACTTTAAGTTGTTATACAGTGGACCTTAAACCATATAACATTATGGTTTGAGTGTCCTAATTTTCATGTATTTTAATATTTGTTTCAAATTTCATGCGCTATTTTTCAATTTTTTGTGCGGACTTCATCCCTCGTTTTTTTTTTTCTTTTTTCTTTTATTAATTTTTCGTTTTACTACTACAAATATAGTTAAATTGATAGAATATTCAGCTAGTTTGATTTAAATTTTTAATTATTATTTAATTTTAAAGTTTTATTTTTATATAAAAATTAAATAAGTTAAGGTAGTTATATATTTTTAATGGATAAATTAACTCATGTACAATATTATATGAAAAAGATATGGACATGAATACTAAATATGATGAATATTGTAATAGAAATAATGAGCATTTTGGGTAATAATCAATAAACATGAATAAAACAAATAAAAAATAAAAATACAATAGAATAATAATGAACACTTACGAAAATAGTAATGAACATACATGAGAATATTAATGAACATTTAAAACAGTAATAAACATGCAACATAATAACAATAAATATGCAAATGAATGTTAATGAACATTAAATAAAATATTGATGAACATCCAACAATATAGTATAGAATCAAGAAAGTGTGTATGAACAATGGAATAATAATGAACATACAAAAGAATACCAACAAATATTCAAGACAATAGTAATGAACATACAATACAATATTAATGAACTTTTAAGATAATAGTAATTATTAATCATTTAATATATAATGAACATACATGTCATGCACTAAAAACATATGAACATTTAAAATACTAATGAATATGTAAAGGAACATTAATAAACATTCAATAAAACATTTGATGAACATCCAAAAGTGTTTATGAATATATAGTAAAATAGTAATGAACATACAAGAAAATACTAATGAATATATAAAAAAATTATAATAAATATACAAGAGAATACTACAATAGAACAATAGTGAAACAATTTACTAATATAACTGAAAAGATATTTGTAGAAAATACTAAATAAAAATTATAAGTTTAATTAAATTACCTATTTTCTTAATTTATGCGAAAATAAAAATAAGTTTATTTTTCTAAACAAATAGAATAATAATAATAATAAAAATTAAAAAAAAAAGATGCACACAAGTATAACTTTAAAGCAAAGAATGGAAGACATTAAAAAAGAGATGCACACTTCCATAATTAAGATATGCCGTACCATATTTTGGACCTTGAGACTACCAATCATGATATAATTTGCCAAAGTTTTAGGCTAAAATTAAATTAAAGTTTCAGTCTTTTTTGGTCAAAGCAGACACTTGGAAACCTATTGTAGCACATGCAGATCTGTATTGATTTTCCAAATTATTTTCTTTCTACTTTTTTTTTTTTCAAGTGGTACTTGTTTAATGAATAAAATTCTGAAAATTCCACAAACACATACTCAACAGGAGACGATATTTAAAAATTGCCCTTCTCAAGTTCTATAATTATCTGAGAAATACGCACTTGTGTGTGTATATGATTCTAATTGTTCTCATTTTCCCTTTTAGTTTATAATTTCCGTATATAATGTAAGTCGTGAAATGAAAATCTGAGACTCTTTAACATGTGGCAGAGAGTGAATCATCTGATTGAAATATATCATGATTTTAAAATCATCTCATGCTTATAATCTATGGACATGAAGGTGTGGAGAATCTGACAGCCGATTCTGCTAACATCTGCCTCGAATCTCCTTCAGTGGAAGATCAGTCATTATCAATTTGATATCATATATAACTGTAATATTAGCAACAATTGATTGGAGGACTATAATGCCAAATATAGCTAATTCTTCATTCTCTTATTCTATTTTCACTTAAATTTTAATTCAAGTTCAGGTATTGCATGCAGAGTTCTTTTAGGGTGAAAAGAGAAATTAAAGACAGTCACAAGTATCCAAGTTGCATGAGAGCGAGTGACAGAGAATTAAATAATATAATGTAAATGAATATTAACGAGTTAACCTCATTTATGAGTTTGTTTATAATGTAAATAAGAGCAAATAAAAATTACAAATTTATATATATTTACTTCTAAATGTCAATTTTTCTTAACTCTCAAATTGGAAATTAAAAAATGGAATGAAAAAATTTTAAGTAGTATACATCTATTGACCTCTTAAAAAAAAAACTAAAAAACAAAGTGAAGTTAATTAACTTTATTTGCATTTCATTTTATACTTTTCCATTACTCTCTTTAACTTCTCTTTCCAACCTAAAAAAATTTCCATGGTACATTGCTTTAAACTTATTAGCCTAATCCCTCACCAATTTAAAAACTGAAATTTTCTCATTGAACACCTAGTCCAACACTTCCCCTCACTCGCATCTCTTTTTATATAAGACTTGGTTGGATACTTGCTCGGACTCTAATTCATCACCAACCGATTGAAACTTCACCAATAATTGTTCAATACTGTCAATATGTTATCTTTTGTTTCACAAAATAAGACAATAACCATCAACATGCTATAATTTAAGCCAAGAGAGTATATAGTAGGAAACTACACAAGTATCAAACAAATTTCCCACTAACATTATCATATTCTTCTGTCTACATTCCTTCTCCTCAAATTCAAGTAAAGATTTAATACACATAAATCTTATGATGCATTTAGATTAGACGTGGTAGTTTCTAATCTGACTTGAGCTCGTCTAAAAAGGTGATCCGAACCTAACCTTAACTGAGAACAAACCCAAAATAACTTAGAAATTTTTTGGTCGGATAAGGGTCAATCCGATGAATTAGTTTAAAATTGACATAAATAGGTCAACTTGTGACTCAATCCAATTGACCTGATGACAATATAAAAAGAAAGAAAAATTTTACTACTAAATATATAAAAGGTAGAATAATTAAAATAACAAAAAAATAAATTTATTTCAAAAAATATTTAGATTATTTAATTAAATTTACATTTAAATTCAAATTTAAATTTAACTTTGATATTTTTATTTAAAATATAATAAAAATTTTATATTTTAATAAAATTTTTAATTTTACTATACTTTTTTATGTGCCTAAATTACAATTTATTATTTATTATGATAAATTATATAGTAATGATAAAGATTATTTATTGTTATACTTTTTTATGTGCCTAAATTATAATTTATTATGATAAATTATATAGTAATAATAAAAATTATTTATTGTGAGAAAATAATTTTATCATAATTTTTAAATTATTTAATACCATATCTATAATTATAACAATATTACTTCTCCTTATATGTAATTTGATAGACACTATATTGTGACAAAATATTATGATGAAAAAGTATATATAATAATTTATCTTATATATTCTTTTATTATGACAAAAATTTTGAATTGAAAATTTTGTGGGTTCAATGGTTAAGAAAATTCAAACCTGTTTGCCAATTTTCAATTGTTGTAAAGTTTCTAATTGAGTCAATTACTTTCTAATTTGATGAATTGAGTTCAATTACAACCCAAGTCAAAATCAACATTGAATAAAGTCTATATTTAAACTCAGTTGACTTTTATATTTTTTCAATTATATCAAGTAAATTCAACATTAAATTTAAATCTTACTAAGATAATATTTTTTTTATTTTGCTCAATTTAAATATTTTTTCACAAAAATGTCAAAATTTTATTATTTTAGTTGAGAAACAAATAATTTTATACTGATTTTATGTTTTAAAATTATAAAAAAAATTTTTTATTTAAATAATAAATTTATAAATCCTTAATTTTTATTTAAAGGATAAATTTTTTGAGAATGTTCATATTCATATCATAATTGATTTTTTAAATATTTCTTTAAAATTTTTATTTTAAATGCTTTAAATAATTTATTATTTAAAATATATAAATTAATTTTTTTTAAGGAGAGAATGAAAGAAAATTTCTTTAAATGATAGATTGAGAAATTTATAAATTATAAATTTAAATTTCAAAATTTTTAGATTTTTCAAATTTAAATATTAAATTATCAAATAAAAGTATATAGTAAATTTACTTAATTAAAAATAAGATTAGATTGAATAAAAAAAAAGTATCATCTTAATTAAGCCCATCTAATTGATTTTAAAATATTTCTTAAAGTTTTTAAAATGATTTAAATAATTTACTATTTAAAATATAAAAATTAAATTTTTAAGGAGAGATTGAGAGAAAATTTTTTTAAATAAGATATTGAGAGATTTTATAAATTATAAATTTAAAATTTAGAAATTTATAGATTTAAATATAAAATTAAAAATTTTCATATAAAAGTATATAATAAATTTATTTAAACAAAAAAGGATTAAATTGAATATAAAATAAAATCATCATCTTAATTAAGTTCATGTAAATAATTTTTTAAATATTTATTTAAACAATTTAAGTAATTATTATTTAAAATATAATAATTAATTTTTTAAGAAGAGATTGAGAGATTTTATGAATTTAAATTTTTAAATTAAATATAAAATTAAAATTCATTATCTAAAAATAAAAATAAATTTAATTAACCAAAAATGAGATTAAATTGAATAACAAATAAAAATATCATCTTAATTAAACTCATGTGATTGATTTTTAAATATTTCTTAGAAGTTTTTATTTGAATAGTTTAAAATTTTATTATTTAAAATATAAAATTAATTTTTTAAAGAAGATTGAGAAATTTTTTTAAAAAAATTACAGATTAAGAGATTTTATGAATTATAAATTTAAATTTTAAAATTAAATTTAAATATAAAATTAAAATTCGTCACACAGAAGTGCATAATTAATCTAATTAAGTAAAAATAAGATTAAATTGAATAAAATAAAAGTAGTATATTAATTAAGTCGTAAACTTAATTTTAGGTTTAATTGAACTAATTGAAAAAAAATATAAAAATCAATTGAATCTAAATGCAATTTACTAATTTTTTTTTTTGACTTGAGGTATAATTAAAATTAATTTATTAAATTACAGTATAACTGACTCAATTAAAAGTTTTGGATACAACTTAAAATTGCATAAAGATTTAAATTTTGAGTAATTAAGCTAAATTTTTGCCATAATTTTTTTAAAATAATTTAATATGTAAAAGAAATTTATCACAAATTTGCTTATTTTTAAGAATAATTGTAATAAATTTAATTTGTGTCGTGGTAAAAACACATATTAAGACAAATTTAATTTTATCACACAAATTTTTATCATAATGCATAAAATTTTTTATAATGAATAATTTAATATGTTTGTTTATAAATTAATTTAAATGATATATGACTTGAATATAATTTTATATGGACTTAATTCAATTGTTTTCATTATATATAGTCATTTGCTTAAAAAAATAAATTGTATTTAATTTATTATGCATTTAAATAAAAACAAAAAAATTTAATCAAGTTTCATTTATATA
This sequence comes from Omphalea diandra, assembly GCA_949677035.1. Lineage (NCBI taxonomy): Eukaryota > Viridiplantae > Streptophyta > Magnoliopsida > Malpighiales > Euphorbiaceae > Omphalea > Omphalea diandra. The sequence goes on along the minus strand of CATIWR010212072.1, from coordinate 553 downwards.
AAATCTATCTTGCTAAAAATAATTTTTTAAGAGAAAATTGTTGTTTCTCTCTTAACAAATTATAAAACAATATTACGAAATGATAAAAAATTAAAATGGACATTTTAAAATTGAATATCAAATGATCCGACTTGAAATATTAATTTTAAGAGTAAATTCAAACCAAATTTAAAATTCTTTCTACATGCATTACCCGATGGGTGACCCAAATCCGCTTGAAATCCGGACGATCCAAAACTGACCTGACCCATTTGTCATCTCTAATTTAGATAGAAAATTCAGCAAAAATATAATTAAAAAAAATCTATTTGATATACAATTTAGAGATAAAAAGTAGATTGGATCAAATTGAGTTATTGTGCTAATTTTGGGTTGGATCCATCTTAGGGTTCATTTTAATGGATTTGCAGATATATCATTTGATTTGTATATATATATATATATATATATATATATATATATATATATATATATATATATATATATATATATATATATATAAAATATAGAAAGAGAATATCAAAGAGTTTATAGAAGTGATATATAGATATAA
>CATIWR010212014.1:0-20323 GCA_949677035.1 Omphalea diandra | reverse complement strand
AGGTTAATTTCAGTTGATAAGAAGATAAATTAACTTACCTACCATCCTAGAATTAGAAAACCTTAGGTAGCTCACTCTTCTCCCTCTCTTCTTCTTCTTCTTCTTCTTCTTCTTCTTTTTTAGCTCTCTCTCACTCTCTTTCTGCAATACCACCCAACTTACCCCTCAATTCTGCCCTAATTAGTAGATATAAACTTATTATAATAATATAAAATCATGGTGCTTCATTTCCATTGGTTGAAAGGTCATTTTTCCTCTTTTAGTCCCTCTTCTTCACTCTTTAAGTACCTTCATCCATCTCTTAATCCCAAATGCTCCTTATACTTTTAATTAAGCTCTAAAACACCATTATTTATGATACTATAACATGCACACAACATAAAACAATTTTCCATGCAACTATACAAACACTACATATATGTTCAAGTGTCCCAAATATAACGGTGTAAGTGTCATTGTCATTCTTCTATAAATCACATGACTAAATAATCATTTATCCAATGCATATGTTCATATGGGATTTCATATCATTTATGCAATGAATATGTTCATGTGATAATGCCAATGAATGTGGATAGGGATGTTACAAGGAAGGTGATCGAAGGATGGGCAATAGCAAAATATTAGGCACAACAACCTCTAAAACAAGGAGAATCGAAACTTCTTCAATTTTTTAATGAAGGATTAGGTATGATCGAGTCACTAGATTGGATAACATACTTCAATGGGGTGGTAAACAAAAAGGTGGTAGATGTAGGAGCAATTTTGATTTCATCAAAAAGAGAACTCTTTTCTATGGATAAAAAGTTAGATTTCAAGCTTACTAATAATATGGCTGAGTACGAAGCTTGTGTACTTGGGCTGGAACATTTAATGTAAATGAGAGTTAAAATTATTGAAGTGTTTGAGGATTCATTATTGGTTATCTCTTAGGGTGATGAATGAGTAAGAACTAAAGGAAGACTGGTTCGGTCCATACTTTGAGAACTTGAAGAGGATGGCATAGAATTTTTAAAAAATCATATTCCGTCACTTGCCATTGGATGAGAATGTGATAGCTGACGTTCTAGCAACTTTAGTTTTTATATGGGTTGCACCAAAAATGATGCGTTTAAAGCCTCTTATCACACTCAAATCCACGACATTGCATTATAGTGACAAAAGGGTAACACAAGTATCAGTGGAGAATCACCCTTAGTACGACGTGTAAAGGTATCTAGAAAGTGATGAATAGCCTGAGGGGGCTAAAAGGAGAGATAAGGAGATCATTCAAAGATTAGTTATGTAATTTATAGTGCAAGATTGTATGGTGTATAAAAGGATGCCTGACAGGAATCACTTGAGTTGCTTAGCAGAGAAAGAGGTGAATAGAGTTATGGATGAAATGCATGTAGGAGTTTGTGGTCCTCATATGAATGGGAAGGCATTGGTAAAGAAAATCCTAAGGCTAGGATACTATTGGGCCACAATAAAGCGAGAATGTATTCAGATGGTTCAAAGTTGTCATAAATGTCAAGTTCATGATAGGATCAATCATTTGCCACCAATTGAATTATAGAATATGACATCATTATTGCCATTTGCAGTATAGGGTATCAATGTGATTAAGGAAATTAGGCTAGCTTTTATAAAGGGGCATAGGTACATTGTAGTGTTGTAGACTACTTTTTAAAGTGAGTAGAGGTTGAGACCTTTAACAAGCTAAGGGCAAACCAAATGGCTTGATTCATCGAAAAGAATCTTATTTTTCAATATGGTCTACTGCATCACATTATTACAAACAATGGCCTTCATTTTTAGGTTGAGGTTAAGGTAATCTTAGAGAAGTATGGAGTAATTCACCACAAGTCATCACCATATAGGCTACAAGTTAATAGAGCAGTTGAAGTAGCTAACAAGAATGTGAAAATTGTTCTTACAAAAATGGTCAAAACATACAAAGACTAGTGAAAGAATTTAACATATGCTTTGTAGGGTTATCGAACTACAACAAGGACGTCAATTGGAATAATGTTATATTCTTTAGTGTATAGGATGAAAGTGGCATTGCCAATTAGCTAAAGGTGAAATCTTTATGGGTACTAGTTGAGTCCAATGTCCTTGAAGACCAATGGGCAAGAAACAAGTTCTAACAATTGGCTTTGTTAGATGAGAAAAGGTTAAAGGCCCTTTATCACATCTAATTGTATCATGCTATAATGGCCCAAACATTTAACAAAAAGGTTAAGTCAAACATCATAAAGGTCAGCAATTTGGTGCTAAAGGTGATATGGCCACAAACTCAAAATACTTAAGGAAAGTTTAGACCAAATTTGGAAAGCCTTTATATGGTTAAACATATCTATTTAGGTAGTGCAGTAAAATTATCAAATATGGAGGGAAATGAGTTTGTCAAACCAAAAAATCTGGACAGGTTGAAAAGGTCCTTCATGTAAGGTATGGGAAAAGTAAAGTAGCATGCTAACTCGAAAACCTGAAAGGATGGCATAGGTAAAAATTAAGGCATAAACCATAAAGCAAAAAGTAGCTCTCTAAGTTGAAAACTTGAAAGGGTAGCTGAGGCAAAAGTTAAAAAAAAGAAAAGAGAAAAGAAAAGGAAAAAAACAATGATGAAATGAATGCAAGGCAAAAGTTGAAATAGTGTGACCGGTTACTAAGGGAACAACTATAGAGTAGTTGAGCTACAGGAACAAGATTAAGAGTGGAAGACAAGAGATTGGCCAAGTAAAGGCATTAAGCAAGGCGATTAGATGTTTTAATGTGCCACTATTAAAAGTAGTGGTCACGCATTTAGTTAATGTGTAATGTGCAAAATGTAAATGGTCCAAGTTAAGCATAACATCAAAAGAAAATATGTTCACATAATTAAAGTAAATTTTGTTAAACATGGCCTTGAACCAAAATCAAATATATAAAAGATGGATTTTTCCAAGAAAGATCATTATTTGTTATTATCTGGTAGGATCAAGAATAAGTCTACAACTCTAAAGGTTGCGTAACCACATTATGTAGTCCGCATCATCTTCAAGTTGTGGATCTTTATCGGTATAAAAATTATAGATATGGTGACTAGTCCAAGTAGCCACGACCCTATCTAAGAAGTGTTGAGACACAGGATCCTCGATGAAGGAAGGGAGGAACTTTACCTTAAGCAGAAGAGAACTAAATTGATGACGCACTCTTGCAAGATCATAAAAAGTGCATGGGGCTAAAGCAAGGAGGATGGCATAATATTCGTAAGTCCTCAGGGTAACATGGGATAGATTCCACCATGGGCAACTCCAACGGATGTCAATGATAGTGAAGCAGGACATCCACTCAACTCTACTAGAAGCTAGCCTTGATAAACGATAGTTTGAGTGGTGTTGTAGGTAGTAAATCCATGTGTCCATAATGGATAAGCCACTAGTCTCAATCTCTTTTGCAACTATATAAAAAAAATTCTCATTAGGTTGAAAACCTGAAAGGTTGACCTAAGTAAAAATGAATAGCCCATTGGATTGAAAACCCACAAGGGCGGTCCAGGCAAAAGTTAGGGCAATAAAAGTAAAAAAATAAAAAAAATAAGGAAAAAGAAAAAGGAAATAGGAATTGAATGATAGAAATAGGTTGCAAGACAAATCTATACCTAAAGTAGCAATGAGCTTCCTATAAATGAATTATTGACACCAAGAGCTACTTTATCTAGACCCATAATGGTCTCACCCAAGGTCATTGGTACAGGAGTCCTCCCTTACTTGACCCCCTTTAAAAGTGGTAAAATCAATTTATCTCTCCACCCTCTCTACATAGCAAATACTAGACCATCATAATCGCTACCACAATAAGAGTTTATGTTACCTAAATGTGACCTCTAGAAGGGTAGAAAATGAGAAAAGGATCCATGAGGATCTTCTCCTCACATAAGGTGTACCGAGGCACCTCATCAAATCACATATCAAATAGCTCCATCGTCTTTTGGACATGGAGGTAATCCAACTATGGCAAAGCAATTTGATCTACAACCATAAAATAATAGTCAAGAATGGCCCCAAGTTCTTTTAACAATGGGTAGATCTTAGTATCCCTAAAGTAGAATATAAGGCTAGTGGAATCCCACAGATCGCATATCGCCTATAGTTGTATAGTTTTACTGGCCTACTTAAAAAGCCACTAATTTTTGGATGGTTGCTTAGGTTTTAAGACTTTCTAAGATATTCTAAGGTGATATTGCCTTTGTTTTTTTGTCAAACTCTAATACCTTGATTTTCTATTGAATAAACATGATTTTAACCTCTAATTATGCATCTTTGAATGTACATTGCTATTCTTTTACATATGTGCTTTTTAGAACAGGTACAAACGCCATTCTCAACCCAAAGTATGAAGGAGAGGCTACTTGAGTCTTCCCAGGAACTAAGGGATGTACAACCTAATATTTGGTTTATACAACCCAATTGAATGGCTATATAGACCTGGTCAAGGGCTATATAGACCTGTTGGGCTTTTTGTAGTTGTCAAGCAATCTTCTTTTATAGATACCCATTTAAGATTTGTTATTCACATCCACTATATCTAACCCTTCAACTATGTCAAAAACCTTTATAAGGTCTCTCCTACCCTAAATTTGGCTGGAGTTATCATGGGCGGGTCTTTCATCTCTTCATTACCTTTCTTTTATTTGTTTTTATAAGCACTTCCTATAGGTAGCTTATAATTTATGGGATTGCACTACCAATACCTGTCACTTAGAAGATGCAAAGATTTGCCCCCTATTAGAGGAATTTGGTGCCATTCTTGACTATCGCGTTACAGCTATAGACTAGATTGTGATGCCTTAACTAGATTACCCACATGTTTAAAAGATGGTAAAGTTGTTTGACATGCGTTATGAGGATGTACCCAGGTACACTTTGGGTGAGTAGACAATCCTCATGGCTCCTTTTATCACTGTCTTCCCCCTATAGGCCATGCTCAGGCGGCTCAGTCTCATATTGCAGTAGCCATTCTGATGGGCAAATATTTACTATAGAGAGTTAGATCTATGGATTTTACCACTCTTAAAGGGAACTGAATTAAGGAGGACCCCTATACTAATAATCTTAGGCAAGACCATCGTGGGACTCGCCAAAGTAGCTCTTGGTGTTAGAGATCCTTTTATAAGGACCCCATTATTGCTTCAGGTAAGAGTTCCTCTTGTAGTATTTTTTTCTTATAGTTCTTACTTAGCTTCTTTTTTTTTCATTTCTTTTTTTATTTTTCTTTTTTTCTTGTTCTATTATTATTTTTTATTGCCCTAATTTCTCTTTAGACCATCCTCATGGGTTTTTAATCCAACAAGTTGCTCATTCTTGCTTAGGTCACACTTTTGAGTTTTCAACCTAATGAGCATATTTTATTTTTCTTTCTTTTTTTCTTATTATCTCTTTTAAGATATGGCTATAAGAGAGGTTACAACTATTGGCTGCCCTGAACATATAAGCGAGGTTTTACTGCCTATAACATCATTCGAACTGTCATCTGATAAGGCTCGCTACTACTATGGCCATGTGGGCTAAGTAGATGTCCCATATCACTGCCACCGACATTCGTTGAAGCTACCTATGGTGGAATCTATCACGTGTTACCTTGAGGACTTATAGGGATTATGCCATTCATCCTGCCTTGGCTTCATGCACATTTTATGATCTAGCTCGCGTGCATCACTAGTTTAACGCTCTTTAGTTCGAGGTACAGTTCCTCCTTTCATTTATAAAGGATACATTATCCTAATCCTTCTTGAATAAAATTAAGGCTACATAGACGAGCTACCACATCTATGACTTTAACACCGGTCAAAATTCTTAGCTTTACGATGACGTTGATTACATGGCATGGTTTCATGACCTTTAGAGCCATAGGCATCAAATTTAGCAAATAATAAATAATGATCTTTCACAAAAAAAAGACTGTTTTATATTTCCTTCTAGTTCAAAAGCATGTATGACTAATTCACTTTAATTATGCAAATGTACTTACATCTAATATTATGCTTAACGTGAATCATTTACATTTTGCATGTTACAAATTAATTAAGTGCATAATTTCTACTTTTAATGTTGGCACATTAGAACATCCAATTGTCCAGCTTAGTGCCTCTGTCTTGCTGATCCTTTGTTCGTTCATCTTTGTCTTCTCCATTGTCACCTAGTTATCCTATTAATTGTCACGTAGTGGTCGATAACTTTCTTAACTTTTACTTGCATTTATTTTATTTTTTTTATGCTCTAACTTTTACCTATGTTGTCTTTTTGAGTTTTTGACTTCACAAGCTCTTCTTTTTTCTCTTTTTTTTTCCTATTTTTTTCTTATTATCTTTATGCCCTGATTTTTTCCTAAGTCACCCTTTTAAGTTTTTAACATATCGGCCTATTTTATTTTCTCACACCTCACACAAAATACTTCTTCAATCGGTCTAAGTTCATTGGCTTAGTGAATTCATTCCCATACATATCTATTAGTGCCATCACTCCACCTAACTATATTTGTTTCACCATATAAGGGCCTTCCTAATTTAGCCTAAACTTTCCTCGAGGATCTTAAGTCTATGATCAGTCTACCTTCAACACTAGATCATCAACCTTTACCATGCTTGGATTGATTTTCTTATTGAATGTGCGGGCCATCCAAGCATAATATAGTTAGATGTGGTACAAGGCCTTCAACCTCTTTCCATCTAACAAAGCTAGTTATTTAAGTCTACTCCTCGTTCATCAGTGCTCAAGAATGCCAAATTCAACTAATAACTATAAGGACTTCACTTCTAGCTTAATTGGTAATATTGCCCCCATCCCATATATCAGGGAGTTTCGCGTCATCCCAATCAATGTCCTTATCGTAGTTAGATAACCCCACAGGGCAAATGGTATGGTAACTTTTCATACTAGTCCTTATTCAACCAACTTGGTAAGATATTTTTGACATTCTTTCCATTACTCTATTGGCTTGTGGCCTAAAGGTGATGACTAATGATGGGTTATGTTGTATTATCCCATAATGACCTTGACCTCTGCTTGGAAATGGAGACCATTATTTGTGACAACATGGTATGGCACACCATTATGGCATATAAGCTTTTTCTCAATGATCCATGCCATCTGTTTTGCCCCCAGCTTACCAAAGGATTCAGCATTTACCCATTTCAAGAAGTAGGCCAATGCTACTATAATATACCCATGCCCCCTTATAGAAGTCAATCTAATCTCTCCACTCACATCAATGCCCTATGCATCAAATGGCTAGGGTAAGGTTAGATTATATAGGTCAATGGGTGGTAAATGATTGTGATTACCGTGGACCTAATATTCATGATAGTTTTGGACCTTCTAAATACAGTCACGTTCCATAGTTGTCCAATAATGTTCCAATCTTAGAATTTTCCTTGCCAACACTCTACCATTTATGTGGGAACCATAAACCCTTACATGCACCTATTTCATAATTCTACTAGCCTCTTCTTCTACCATTACACTGTAAATGAACATTATCGAGCATTATCTTGTACCTTTCCCAGTCATAAACCATAAACTGTGAAGACAATCTTCGGATCACATCCTTATCCTTCTTCTAAGCCTCTTCATGGTATTTGACATTCCCCAAATGCCTTTGTATGTCAAAAAACCAAGGATGGTTCTCCACTAATACTTATATATCACCTATTTACCCGTATAACATGGTGCCTCAGATTGAAGTGTGATTAGCGATTTCATGGGATTGCCTTCAACCATCCTAAGTAAAGACTATAGTGGCTAAGGCATCAACCATTGCATTTTGCTCCCTTGACAAATCATAGGATGTGACTTTCTAAAAATTCTGCACCAATCCTTTTATATGCTATAGATATGGGCTTATATTCTTCCCTTAGTTTTTATTCATCCATTATATACAAAACGACTAGCAATAAGTACCCAAACACCTCTACTATCTTTAACCTTATTTGCTTTAAGAGTTCAAGACCGAATTTGTATGCCTCATACTCAACCTTATTATTGGTGACTTTATAATCTAGCTTATTAACTATAGGAAAGAGTTCCCCTTATGGTGAAATTAGAATTACCCCTACACCTGCACCTTTCTTATTTATAGCCCTTTCAAAGGATACTCCCCATCCTTAAGGCTTAATTGCCCATAGTCCTTTATCCGAAAACTAGGGAAATTTAGATTTTCTTTCTTTAAGAGGTTGTAGTGCCAAATACACTGAGACTATCCACCCTTTAATCATCTTTTTAGCCATATACTTCATGTCAAACTCAGTCAATAGGATCAACCATTCTTCCAATCCTTTTGTCAAAGATAGGGATTCGTGTATGTACTTAATCGGATCAAGCCTTGAAACCACTTATAAAGAATATGAAAGAAAATAATGCCTCATTTTCTTTATCGCCCATACCAATGCCAGACAAGTCTTTTCCACCTAGTTATACTTCACTTCATAAGATAGTAACTTTTTACAAAGATAGTACACTGCATGTTCATTCCTTGTTCCATCTTCTTAAGCTAACATTGCACTAATAGAGTTATCTTCTACTGTCAAATATAAGATCGATGGTTTTTTAGACTATATAGTGGCTTCAATGCTGGTGGGTTAGTTAGATATTCTTTTATTCTCTTGAAGGTCTCTTGACACTATTTATTCCACTTTAACGGTTGGTCCTTCCTTAATAGCTTGAGGATTGGCTCATAAATAAGAATTAGTCTCACAATAAACTAGCTAATGTACTGTAAGCAACCTAGAAACCTGAGATCTCCTTTTTCATCTTAAGTGCAGGCATGTCCTAAATTGTTTTTACCTTGTCCAGGTCCACTTCAATTCCTTTTTCACTGACCACATGTGCTAATAGCTTACTAGAGGTGGCCCTGAATATGTACTTCTTAGGATTCAACCACAATTTATACCTATCAACCCTTTTTAAAAATTTCTCAAAAGCTTCAAAGTATGGTTCTTCACCATCATGTCATCTATGTACACTTTCATCTCTTTATTGATCAAGTCATGCAACAGGGCAGTTGTCATTCGTTGGATTATTACTCTCGCATTCTTTAACCAAAAAGGCACACCTTATAGCAATATGTCCCCCACTATGTGATAAAAGTTATTTTCACCTTATCTATGATCGCCATGAGAATTTGGTTATACGTAGAGAATCCATCCATGAAGAATACATAATATAAGTTGTGACTCTATCAACTAGCACACTATGTATGGTAAAAGAAAATCATCCTTTGAGCAAACCTTATTTAAATCCCTATAGTCAACACACATCCTTACTCTCCCATCCTTTTTTGGTACCAGTACTATGTTGATTAGCCATTCAAGGTAATCTACAACCTTTAGAAACTTGGCATTCAATTGTTTTGCTACTTCTTCCTTAACCAACTAAGCTTGCTTAAGTCTCATCCTTTGAAACTTCTGTTTTATTGATTTCATATGTAGGTAGGTCAAAATTCTATGTTCTGCAATTCTTCTATCAACCCCTATCATATCTTTGTATGTCCAAGTGAAAACCTTTTGATATTTCCTAAGTAGTTGTTCAAACCTTTTTCACTCCTCTAGCATGACATCACAGGCAATGAGCAAGATTTTTTAATTTTATTGCGTGCCAAGGTTAAATGTAGTGGTATGCACAAAATAAATGTTAAATATGCTCGTGAAATTATGTATGTTATGCACACTACCATCAAGAAACATATCACATAAATAAGCAAACTCATCATTCATTACCTTAAACTTAGAAAGAAATACATCATACTCCTCAAAGAGACTAGAAATAAAAAAATCAGTAAAATCTAAAAAGATAGCTTCCTTTGGTCTAATAGCTAGTGCCTTTTTTGCCTACGCTTCTTTTTCATTTTCCTCTCTTCTAGCCAGAATGGTTGTATTATTACCTTATGTGGCATTCGTTCCATTCTCATTCTTTGTTCCATCCTCGGTTCTTGTGATAGCTTTGACAATATCCTCAAAACTCTATTTCATCTAATAATTTGCTAGTTCAATCTTCAAGAAATTTACTTAAAGCATTACACTGTTTGCCATAGTTGGCTCAGTCCCTATCGCATGACCCTGTATTTCCTTGCTATCCACTTCCTCGATGACATTTACAAGCATATCCTCAATATTCTCTAATTTTATCCCTATATAAACAGCTTCAGTGAACTTGCATGACTAGGTATACTCTCATTTAGCATCCATAAAAGGTGCATTTTTCTTCATCAAGTTGAATCCCTCTATTACATAATCTTCCCTAGTGGCCGAGATTTTTTTATCCAATAAATATTGTTCCATCTATTCATCAGTGTCCCTCTTTTTATCATTCCATTGCCATATAGACTGAGGATCGTACAGAACCATAGACTAACCTAGTTCTTGATCATCCTCTGTCCCTATAATCTACTTGCCTTTTTCTTTCTTTTTTTCTACCCACCTTTCTCTTCTGATGAGTCCCAATAACTCTGATATCATAATTCACCAATGTTTATGTAAAAAAGGCCCTTTCGAGTTCATTTGTACCATCATCCGGTGACTTCTCATTCTTAGTAACCTCTTGCACTACTTCTTTGGTAGCTTTATGTTATTTTATAAAGAAATCTAATAGTAGTCCATATAAATCCCACACTTTTAGCTTTGATCCCTTACTATGGTTCCCCAATCCTTTTCTCATAGTCTAAGTGGGGATTTCTAAAAACTCCGATATGCTAATGGAATTCATCTCTAACATTTGTCCTAGTAGAAAGTTCATGTTTTACACAATTTCCATCGCATTTGGATCAAACCACTTGTTAGTGACTCTAGCAACCTGAAACCCTTAAAGATGTGAAACAACCATACTTAAAGTTGATACAATCTCTACAACCTCTGTACAGATGGTTACAATCTCTCTTTTGTAAGGAATCTTATCTTTTATGGAGAATAATGAAAGAAACACCACCTAATGAGTGATACCATGGTCTTTCCACCCTTGCCTCTACTATGCCTATCTTGACCAAGGTCTTGAACACACCCAAAGTTTACCTCTTACTGTCATTATAAGCTCAAACGACACTATCAGAAGCTTTCAAATCTTTCTTAGACAAACCAAACTTGTGTAGTAACCTCAATGGGTAAATGATAATCTTAGAGCCATCATCAACCATCACACATAGCATACATCTCCCTTTCACCTCAGCTTGGATGAATAGTGTCAGGTTATGATTCCTTCCTTTTAGTGGTAGATCCTCATCTGAGAAAGTGATTTTACCCATATGAGTTATCAATGCGATAACATCCATCATAGTAACTTTCTTTGAGATAATCAGACTCGATAAAGCCTCAATCATAGCCTTCTTATGTTCTTGAGAGGTGATAAGCAACTCCCATACACTAATTTGGGCTAGTATCTTGTTCAACTATTTGATCAAAGGATTGTCATCTTCCTTCTCCTTCATAATGAGTTCATTTGTCTTCTTCTCAATCCTTATTTCTTTAGGGCCTTCTCTGTCAAGGTAATATTTTCTGCTACGTATCGTTTGTCTCACTTGCTTCATTTATTTCTCTTCATCACTCTTTTTTCATAGCTGGATTATCCTTTCTCTCTACTCTTCCTTCGTATCTTAGTCTAAACTTTCTTAAGGATTAATAGTACAAACAACTAGAGTCTCCCTTACGACCTTCTTAATAATAGCAATAACAACTTTCTCAAAACTTCTAGAATCTATCATGAATGTCCCCTAATTTAAAAGAGGAACATTATGACAATTCGAGAGAGGGTTCCTTCAGATGTTAGGCCTTTTAGAATTTGGTGGGACTATCATCTTATTATCAATGAGATCTTGAACCTCATGTCTCAATCTGTAGTAGTCATCAGTGTTGTTACCTACTCCTTAATGAAGAGTGCAGTAAGCATTGGTGTCATACCCTTTATGTAGTGGATTAAAAGGTGGTTTTAGTGATGGAGGCTTCAACACTCCTTTTTATTTGCAATCTCTCAAACACATTAGACATATACATCCTTAATCAGTGAATTACCTTCATATTCTTACTGTATTTACATCGACCATCGTGTTTCCCTCAGCCTAAGGTTAAGAAGAGGCACTTCTTCTTCCCTTATATTATCGTTTCGACTAAGATTCTAACTCTTCAGCTAATAAATCTGCTTTTTGATAGCCTTTAAAGTTTATGATTAACATTCCCTGGATCTTACCGCTAATACCAGACGAAGCCTTTTTAATAATCATCCTGATTTGCTTTCTCTCTCTTGGCCTAGTGCACTAAGAAGGGGGGTTGAATTGGTGACTGTTCTTAAAATTAAAAAGGTGAGTTCAAGTGTTTTAAAGGTGAATAAGAAGATAAGAAGAAATAACATAAAGGTTTATAGTGGTTTGGCTATTAACAAACCCTACATACACTCTCCAATTCTTCACAATTGGATATTTCACTTCACTAAACTGGTGTTTCCAAGCTCACTCCAAACTTCTACAACTTGTGTTTATGGCTCACACAACAACCTTACAATTTGTGTTTTTCTAGGCTCACACAATAACCTCTCTTAAATGTACTTTAACCACTTATCAGAGTTTTGAATCTAGGCTAGCTCTCAACCTCTTACAATGGTGTTCATGGATCACACCTAACAATTAATAACACATAAATGAGAATGAAAGATTGAGTAGCAAATTGGCAAGAGCTTGGTTATAAATTAATGAATTCTTTTGTATTTACATATGTTTGGCAAGAGACATTACTCTAAAACTATCAACAAATCTCCAAGTTGCGCTAGGCAGATTTTGCATTAAATGCTTGTCAGGCGAAAGTCGCAGTCGCTACTACTATTTCGCAATCATGAATTTTCAATTTGCATTAAGGTGCCAAAAATCACGATAGCCTATGTCTAACGACTAGTCCATATGTTAGCTACTCATTGGTTGTCCAAGAAATATATTTGTTATATTCTATTTGCTTCTTAAAAGTCGCGGTCGTGAGTTGTCTTTATCTTGGGCACGACTAAGACTGCAAATTCCTCTATTTGAAGAGGAAATTACAGCTTCTTGAGTCACGGTCGTGACCATAAATTCGCCCTCACAATTTTTGATCTTCAACGGATATCTTGGGACACTTGGCGTGCTGTGGCTATGACTTTGGTTCCCTCCTTTGTCATTATGAAAGTTACGGTTGCAAATCAAGATGTGATACCCATCATGAATTCCTCTGTGACTCAAGCTCACTTTCTTCAGCTAAGTTGTGGTTGTGAATTCCATCGCAAATTTCTCTAGCCTAGCTTTATCCATCCTTATGACTGATTCACAGTCGCAATTTAGGATAAATGCACCACAAATTTAGATGAACTTCTCAAGGTTGGAGATTTTAAATTTCATCCAACTTCTAATGAAAAAACTAACTTAGAATCTGTAAAATAATACTTAATAAAAGTATTAGAACTTATCAATCTCTATTGTCAAGATCAAAAGAGGCTCATAACTTAGGTTTAACCAACCTAGCCCAACACTCTCCATTGGCCTTGTGGTCACTTTTAAAGCCATCTTCTAATGTAGTCATTAAAGCTCTCACTTGTTTTTTTACTTCAAAGATTCCAAATCTTATAATGAGACCTTTAGATTTGAATTACAAGCATAGTGCCTCTTAAAAGTTTCACTCACTCAAAATGGTGTTTTCAAGCTCACATCTAACTTTTGCACTTTGTGTTTTCGAGGCTCACATAACAACCTTTATTACAAGTTTTTTCTAAGCTAACACAAAAACCTCTCTTCACAGGCTCACACTAAAACCTTTCTCAAATATTTTTACAGGTTCATACTGAAGCCTATTATAATTGGTGTTTAATGCTCACACCAAACAATCACTTAAAGCAGAAAGAAGAATAGAAAGAATGAGTAATAAATTTGTAATAGTTTTGTTACAAGTTAATGAATTCGCTTGCATTTACATTTGTTTGGTGGAGTATTTATAGCTCATACCAACCAAAGAGACATTACACTATGAAGATCATTAAATATCTATGACATGCTAGGCAAATTCTGCATTAATTGCATGACAGGCAGGAGTTGCTGTCACTAATGAAGATGCATGGCCGCGACATTCCAATTTCTATACAGGATCCAAAAATTACAGTGAAAAACCCTGTTTGTGTTTAATGGTTAGTCTACATGTTAGCTCCTCATTGTTCCATCAGGAAAATACAATCATTACTTTCTAACTACTTACAAACTTTGTGGTTACGATCATTCCTTGTACAGGGTGCAACTTAGGATGCGAGTTCTTCTATTTGAAGGAGTATTTTCATCTTCATGAGTCACAGTCGCTACCCACAATGTCACCCTCATGAATTTTGTACTTTAACAAATACCTGGGATGCTTGGCATGTTGTGGTTGTAGACTTGGTTCCCTCTTTAGTCACTATGAAATTTACGGTCGCGATAGAGATGTGACAGAAACTACAAATTCATCTATGACTTTGACACTCCTATCTTTGGATGAGTCGCGGCAGCGATGATGCCTGCGAATTCATCTGGCCTAGTTTCACCCTATTCTTAAGCTAAGTCGCGGTCGTAAATTGGAAGTTACTGATCGCTAATTTGGATGACTTTGCCTTCTTGAAGATTATTAACTCTATCCAACTTCCAAATGAAAAGCTAACTTAATTCTGCAAAATAACACTTAATGGAAACATTAGAATTGATCAATCTCTTTTGTCAAGATCAAAAGAGGTCCAAGACTTAGGATTAACCATCCTTGTCCAACAACCTTCCCTTTTTTATTTTGACAGATTAGATTGATCCTAAGGGAAAGTAATGCATGAATTTGAAGTTGGAGTGGTGATATGATTCAATGAATGCTTAGAGATTTCTATGAAATTTCCTAAGTATGACATTCAATCAATCAAAGTAAAATTTCTAAAAAAAAAATCCTAAGTGTAATAGGTATGATGCTCCTCCTCAACTTATGCTATTATTTGCAAGTTATATTCTCTCCCCCTTATTCCTATCTCTCCCCCTTTGCCAAAATCAAAAAGAGTTCATAAGGAAAAAAACACATGCATAACAAATAGATAAGTGTTCATAAGGAGCAAAAATATTAATAAGAATACAAGCATAAAAGTAAATTTCATCAATCACATAAGACAAAGAATTTTAAAGAAACATTTCTTATTCATTCATAAACAAACTATGGGCTCATAAGTTTTTGATTTAAAAATAAAAGAAAATATAAGAAATCCCTATTCTAGAAAGCTGGAGATTCATCATCATCTCCAGAAGTTCTTCTACCACTTCATTATTGTCACCTCCTACTTCATCTCCATCCTCAACTTCTTCATTACCTTCTTCTTCTTGAGTATCTTCAAATTCAGTATAGTCCAGAAGATGGCAAGGAGGAACACCCAACTTTTCTTGCAAATCTATCATGTCACTATGAAGATGTGAGAGAAATAGGAATCACCTTTTCATCATTCTCATCTTCTTGTCCAATTTTCAATCAATGATGGTAAGAGACAATTTGGATTTGGGTTTTGGTTGAAGAGGGGGGGACTCCTTCTTCAATTATGAGCCTCTTCCTTTTAGAGGCTGGGGAGGTTTCCATTTTCTTAGCCCCAAAAGCACCCAGGGTATAGGTATATGTGTCCAAGTGTATGGCTTTGCCATTTATGAGGTAGGTGACGTCAAGAAAGTTTTGAGAAGGGAGGAGTTTCTTAATGAGGAATTTTTCATTTTCCTCATCAAATGCCCCTATGAAGCGATAGATCGTAGTTATATGTGAAGGCAGAAAGAATTGGCTTTTAGGTTTGGTACTCATGTGGATCAATTGATCCATAAGATACCTGCTAATTTGAATAGGTTTATTTTTGACAAGGCAGAAAAGAAATGCCAAGTCCTTTTATGATACTTTCTCATTATTATCACCTCTAGTATTTACAGAAAATGTTATGATATGGTGGAGTATCCAAAGAGGTAGGGTTTTAATGTGTTTGAAGTTCTGGGGTCATGTTTAGTTTCAATGGAAATTTTAGACCAGAATTTGAAATATATGACATCAAGCGTAGAGATAATAAAAAGAATGTTTTCTCCAACTTGAAGATTCAAAAGGGAGGAAAGTTGTTCAAAGGTAATGAAAAATGGATCGGCCAAAAGCCTAGAATACTAACCCATATTACCCCATTCGAGAATCAACTTTGCGACTCAGTTGAACCGTGCATATGAATTCCCTCACAACTTCTTCGTAACCAGATTCATCTTGAAAGATAAACTCATTCCAGCCCGAGTTGGAAAGAAATGCATGAATCTCTGCATTGATGCCTAGAGTCTCCAATAGAAAAGTAAAAGGTATTTTGTTGGGGAGGATGATCTTTAAGGAATTTGCCTTGTAGCTTATTTCTCCTCTTTTGTGATGCCCTTCATTAAATGAAGTGTAGGGGGTGCAGATGGTTGAGCCACAACCTTGACCTTATCTGCTCTTGAGATCTTCTTGGGAGCCATTGCAGAAGATACAGAGAATTTGAGAACATAGGGAGTTTTGGAAGGATAAGAGTTTTGGAGTAGGATGAAGTGAAGAGAATTATTGTTTAAGGGGTTTATATAGCCATTGAAGGGGTGTGTAAATGGCTAGAATTGGATTAATGAAGAGTTGGAAATAGTTGGTAGTCAAATCACGTAATGGCTTAGCAGTTACTCAAATTCACATCCGTAAATTCTAGGATCATGACCACGATTTTCGAAAAATGCGAGTAACGGACAAATTTTCCTTAGAAATATGCTTTACAACAATAAAAAATTTGAATTCTTAACCAAAATTTGTGATGGAGCTTGATTCTCGCAACTGCAATTTGATGTTTGACAGCAGGATCACTTGGACTTATAAATCATGACCATGAAGAGAAGATAACGACCACAAATTATGAGTCAGCAAGGATAAGTATGAAAAAAAGTTTTGAAAAAAATGTGATCCACAATGGCAATTTTAAAACTAAGACATCTCAAATAACACATATTAATTTCAATAATCACATATATAACTATCACAAGTCAATAAATAATAATCAACACACATAGCAATCATACATAAGATCAAATATTTCACTTTAAGGAACTGTCATCAAGCATTCCCAATTCTCTTTTAATGAAGTTCAATCTTTTTTCATTAAGAGGTTTAGTGAAAATATCTGCAAGTTGATGATTTGTGTCAATAAACTCTAACACAACATCACCTTTTTGCACATGATCTCTAAGGAAATGGTGTCTAATGTCTATGTGTTTGCTTCTAGAGTGTTAGATGGGATTCTTAGAGAGATTGATAGCACTAGTTTTATCACATTTAATAGGAATGTGATCAATCACTTTGCTAAAATCCTTCAATTATTGTTTCATCCAAAGGACTTGGGTGCAACAACTCGCAGCAACATACTCAGCTTCTGTGGTGGATAAGGCAACCGAAAATTGGTTTTTACTAAACTAAGATACTAGGCATTCTTTTATAAATTGGCAAGTCCTGGAAGTGATTTTTCTATCTAATAAACTACCCGCATAATCTGCATCCGAATATCCTATGAGACTAAATGATGAATCCCTAGGATACCATAACCTTAAGTAAATTGTGTCATACAAATGCTTAAAAATTCTCTTAACATCATTTAAATGAGACTATTTAGGAGAGGATTGGAACCTAGCACACATACATACACTAAACATGATATCCAACATAAAAGCAGTAAGATAAAGTAGAGATCCAATCATACCTCGATATCTTTTTTCATCTACCGTCTTACCTGATTTATCTTTGTCTAGCTTGATGGTACCACTCATAGGGGTTTTGGCTACTTTGCAATCATCCATGCCAAACTTCTTGAGTATCTCCCTTGTGTATTTTGGCTTGGTTGATGAAGATCCCTTCTTTGGTTTGCTTGATATGTAGACAGAGAAAGAACTTGAGCTCTCCCATCATGCTCATTTCAAATTCCTTAGTCATACACTTAGCAAAATCCTCACAAAGAGACTCATTAATAGCACCCAAAATGATATCATTAACATAAATTTATACAACTAGTATATCATGTTTATGCTTTTTAACAAATAGTGTGGTGTCCACCTTTCCTTTTTAAAAATCATTTTTCAAAAGAAATGAGCTAAGCCTTTCATACCAAGCTCTTGGTGCTTGTTTCAATCCATATAAGACTTTGTTCAATTTAAAAACATGATTAGGAAAACAATGTGACTCAAAACTAAGAGGTTGTTCAATATAGACTTCCTCCTTAACAATTCCATTTAAAAAATGCACTTTTTACATCAATTTGAAAAAGCTTAAAATTCATGTGGCATGCAAAAGCTAAAAGTATCCTAATAGCCTCTAATCTTGCAATGGGGGCAAAAGTCTCATCATAATCTATGCCTTTCTCTTGGTTGTATCCTTTTGCAACTAATATAGCATTATTCCTTGTGATAAGACCTTGCTCATCTAACTTGTTCCTAAACACTCATTTGCAACCTACAATAGAATGTTCTTTAGGCCTAGGGATGAGTTCCTAAACCTTATTTCTCTCAAATTGGTTGAGTTCCTCTTGCATAGCAAGCACCTAACTCTCATCATCAAGAGCCTCATCAATTGATTTTGGCTCAAGTTAAGAAACAAAAGTAAAATTATTATCTAAAAGATGAAGTTGTGATCAAGTACTTACACCCTTAGAGATATTACCAATGATCAAGTCCTTGGGGTGATATTTAGAGAATCTCCAATCTTTACGTAGATCTTGGCTTGGCTCATCTTTTTGTTGATGTTGTGGCTTCTCATCTACTTTTGATGATTCACTTCCTTTTTTGTTTTTATCCTCTCTTATTATAGTATCTTTCAATTTCAACTTTTCAAAGTCACCTATAAGATCATCAACAAAAACATCTTTCCTAAGATCAAGTTTACTAGATTCATCAAAACTAACATTCATAAACTCTATATGCCTTCCTAAAGGTGGAATACCCCAAGAATAAACCTTCATTGATCTTGGAATCAAATTTCCTAAGATTATCCTTGGTTTTCAATATATAGCACTTACACCTAAATGCTCTTAGGTATGATATCTTAGGTTTTCTACATTTTATAGCTCATAAGATGTTTTATTGAGAATGGGTCTTTTAAAAACTCTATTTGTAATATAACACGAAGTATTAATGGTTTTAGCCTAAAAGTAATTCGGTAAAGAATACTCATTAATCATGGTTCTAGCTATTTCTACTAGTGTTCTATTTTTCCTCTCTACAACACTATTTTATTTTGGTGTTCTATGAGTTGAAAAACTATGTAAAACTCCATTCTCCGAACAATAAGTTTAAAAAGACTCATTTTAAAATTCCTTTCCATGGTCACTTTTAATAGAAGAAATGAAGTAACCATTTTTCATTTTGAACTCTTTTTGCAAAACTTTTGAAAGTATCAAAAGTATCATTCTTATGAGCTAAAAAGGACCTAAGTAAACTTAGAGTAATCATCAACTAGGACTAGTGTATAATGCTTTCCACCTAAGCTAGCACTTTTAGTGGGTCCTATCAAGTCCATATGAATTAGTTGAAGAGGTCTAGAAGAACTTATAACATTTTTTGCTTTGTGGTTGGGGGAGGAGGGGGCTTGATGTTGCTTCCCCATTTGGCAAAGACCACATGTCTTGTCTTTAGTGAAATTTAACTTGGGAAGGCCTTCTACTAACTTTCCTTTAGATAGGCTTTGTAGGAGATCTATACTTGCATGACCAAGCCTTATATACCATAACCAAGCTTTATTGCTCAAAGACATAAGACACTTAAAAGATTGGTTAGCCAAATTGTCTAAGTCAATTTAGTAGGTATTGTCTTTCCTTCACCCTTGAAAATAACCTAATCATCCACTAATGTGGTGACTCGGCATTCCCTAGGATCAAAGGTGGCTTTATTACCTTTGTCACATAATTGACTTACACTCAACAACTTATGTTGTAAGCCACTAACTAATAAAACATTATCAATCAAGGAACAACCATTCTTACTAATGGTTCCAATGCCAATTACCTTACCCTTGGCATTGTTACCAAATATGACATCTCCACCTTCTTTTTCCTTCAATGCCATGAATAGCTTTCTATTTTCAGTCATATACTTAAAATATCCACTATCCACATGCCAATTGCTTGATTTATTAGTGGTTGCCACACTTTCCTATACAATAAAAGGGAGTCACCTTTTCTTAGGTACCCAAGCATACTTGGGTCCTGGGACGTTAGGAGTTGAAGGGTCCTCTAATTGGAGGTGAGCCTTCCTAATAAAATAATGAATATTAACATGCCCAAATTTCATGCAATAGTGA
>CATIWR010212010.1:0-10029 GCA_949677035.1 Omphalea diandra | reverse complement strand
TTAGAAAATTCATAATATATAATTTAAAAGCATCAAATATTTAGTTCTTGTATAATTAGATAGTGAATTTAAAATTGTTATGTAGTTGGGTTAATTTTATAATATTTTACAGAATAATTTATGAATAATTTGATAGTATGTTGTGTATAAAAAGAGATTTTATTGAGTCTAACTTCTAATAAAGTTGAATTGTTGGCAAATTGAAAATTTTAAGTGAATGAGAAAATTGAAGTAAGCAAAGAAAGAAGAAGGAAGATCAAGACACAAAGATTTTATAGTAGCTTAGATACTAAGCAACCCTACATCCACTTTTCAATTATCCAATTAGGTATTTCACTATCACTCAAACTATAGTTAGCTAAATTGTCTACGTTGTTATATAGGTATTGTCTTCTCTTTCATCCTTGAAGACTACTTTGTTATCTACCAAAGTGGTGACAAGGCATTCTTTAGAGTCAAATGTGGTTTTATTACCCTTATCACATAATTGACTTAACAAATGATATTTTAATCCTTCAACTAATAGAACATTATTAATAAAGGAGCAATCATTCTTACTAATAGTACCAATGCCAATTAATTTATCTTTGACATTATTTCCAAAGGTGACATTTCCACCTTGCTTTTCTTTAATGGATGTGAAGTGCTTTACATTTTTTATCATGTGCTTTGAGCATCCACTATCGGCATACCATGTGTTCTTATTTACGGTGGATCCAAAGCATTCCAACAAGAAAAAAAGAAATTATCTTTGTTTACCTACCTAAACATACTTGGGTTCTAGGAGGTTGGTCTTGGAAGGATCCTCAAGCTTAAGATGAGCCTTAATAATGGAAAAAAAACACACACATTGATATGCCTAAATTTCAGGTAATAATGGTATCAAATGTGAGACTTATTAATCTTCTTCTTTCTTGCCACTTTAGACTGAGTGGGGGATTTCTCAGAACATTCCCAAATGTATGATGTGAATAAGTGTAATGAGGTGCTTGTGTGTGTTTTTGTACATGCCTCTTTTGGTACATACATGCACAATTTGCTATTTAAGGTTTAGGTCTAATGCTTTGAAGGGTCTTCCCATTTCCCTTTTAGATGGGAGGTCTAGTATTGGTTTTGCCCCACTTGTCCACTATCTCTATGTTGGGCTAGGATGGTTAATCCTAAGTTTTAAACCTCTTTTGATCTTGACAAAGGAGATTAATCAATTCTAATGTTTCAATTAAGTGTTGTTTTGTAGTTTTTAGTTAGTATCTAAATTTGAAGTTGGATGAAGTCCATAATCTCTAAAGAAAGCAAAGTGTCTCCTAATTCGCAACTGTAACTTCATAAATCGCGACTGCGAGCTAGATTAAGGCAAGTTGAAAAATTGGAAAGGCAAATTCGTGGGCCACTTTTCTGTCGTGACCCATTCAAAGATAGGAGAACCAAAGTCACAAACGAATTCACGGTGTGTGTCACACCTCAATCGCGACCGCGAATTTTGAAGTAACTCAAGAGGGAATCAAGTCCACAACCACAACATGACAAGTGTCCCAGGTGACCATTGGAAGATAAAAATCGTGATGGCAACTTGTGACGCCTCAGTCACGATCGCGAATTTGAAAGTAACACAAGAGGGAATCAAGTCCACAACCACAACATGACAAGTGTCCCGGGTGACAATTGGAAGATAAAAATCGCGATGGCAACTTGTGGGTAGCGACCGCAAATCATGAGGAAGAAGATTAACATTTTGGCATACGAATTCGCGTCCTAAGTCGCGTCCTGTACAAGAAAAATCGCGACCGCTACTTTTGTGAGCAAGTGAAAGACAATGACTATATTTTTTTGGTGAACCAATGAGAAGATGACACGTGGACTAGCTGTTAGACATAAAAGGAGGATTTTCGCCTCATTTTTGGACTCCCGTATGGAAAATTGAAAAATTGTGATCGCGAAAGAGTAGTAGCGACTGCAAATGAAGCCTGCCAAGCATTTAATACAAAATCTATCTAGCATACTTTAGAGATTTGCTGCCAGTTTTATTGTTAGTGGGTAGAGGTTATAAATACCTCATCAAACAGATGTAAATGTAATAGAATTCATTAATTTGTAACCCAAACTCTTGCAATTTTGCTACTCAATCTTTTATCTTCTTTAGGTGATTGTTTGGTGTAAGCATAAACACCATTTGTAAAGGTTGTAGTGTGAGCCTGTAAAAACACAAGTGTAAAGGTTATTGTGTGAGCCTTGAAAACACAAATGTAAAAGTTAGGTGTGAGTTTAGAACACCATTTGAAGATAGTGGAACACCTAATTGCAGAGAATTAGGGAGTGGACGTAGGGTCGATTATACCCGAACCATTATAAATATTGTGTCTCTCTTCTACTCATTATCCTTTTTACCTATTTGTTTTTAATTTTTATGCACAATTCAACCGCCCTTTCTTGGTGCCTAGGGTCAATAAGTGGTATCAGAGCCAAACCTCACATTATAACCTTAATTAGGTGAGATAAGATCAATGGCACAAGAAGGAATTCACTCACACCTCAAGCCTCACTTTGATGGAACCGACTATACTCATTGAAAGTATATAATGAAAATCTATCTTGACACAGATATGGTGGACCTCTGGGATGTGGTTGTCAAAGAATAGAAGCCACCCACTAAGGTAATGGATGGAATTGAAGAACTTATCCCAAGAGAAGAATGGACTGAAGCTCACTCAATATCAAATGGTAAAAATAAGAGGGCAATGACCATTCTTCTAAACTCTCTCTCTCTAGGGAAGAGATTGGAAGAATGCAACATTGTCAAACAACACATGCCATTTGGAAGACACTTGAGAACTACCATGAAAGCATAACATTAGTCAAGTCAAGTCGGTTAGAGATGTACGTGACCGAATGGGTGTTATTCATGATGAAGGACAATGAAAGCATCACTGAAATAACGAATAAGCTCCTACCTATTATCACCAACATGAAGAAATTTAGAATGACTCTCACAAACTATGAGGTAAACACAAAAATTCTCAAAACTCTTCATTTGGATAAATTTGGTGCTAGAGTGTGAAACATCCAAGAGTCCAATTCGGAGATTGGAAAAGTGCCAATAGACGGGTTGATAGGCAAACTTTTAACTCATGAGTTGGCCTTACAAAAAGATGAGCAAATGAAGAAGCTAAGAGGCTAAGGAGATAAACCAGAAAAAGAAAGAAGAATGGCTCTTAAATCTTTAACAAAGGAGAAGGAGGTAGAAATTACCTCAAGTGATGAAGAAAGTGACAAGGAAGAAGAGGAGCTACCAATGCTCTCAAGGAGGACAAAGGAGTTGATTAAAAGAAGAAAAGAAAGAAAAGGCTTTAAGAAGATAACTCCTAGTCCATGAGAAAAATCCAATGATGTCACTTGCTATGGATGTGGCAAGCAAGGCCACATCAAGTATGAGTGTCCCAAATTGAAGAAGAAGAAAAAGAGATGGGACAAGGAGAAGAAGAAGGGTTTTTTAGCCATTTGGGATGACAACTCAAGTAAAGAAGAGGAAGAAGGAGAAGTTGCCAATATTTGTTTCATGGTACAAGATGATTCTACAAATGAGGTAAGTATTTTTTCCCATCCTAATTCTGATTTTGAATTTGATGAGATTGATGAAGAGCTTTTAAAGGCTATAACCATGAAATGTGACAAATACAAGTCAGAAATAAAATCTTATAAAAGAAAATATCAAAAGTTAGAGGATGATTATAAATCCCTCAATGACATGGTAAGAGAATTAAGAACATCTAATGATGAGCTCAAAAAATCTGTGGATAGTCTTTCTACATCATCTTCTTCTTTGGCTTCTCTAAAAAAGGAGAATGACTCTCTCAAGGGAGAAGTCATTGAGCTTAGAAGCTCAATCTCTAAGTTCTATAAAGGAAAAGAAGCCTTGGACACAATGATTGTGTCACAAAGATCACCACTAATTAGACATGGTCTGGGCTTTAATGGAGCCTCCTCATCATCTCAAACCACATTCGTTAGATCTTCAAAACCTCAAACCTCAATGGGTTGAGGTAATTGGGAAGAAAAGTGCTCCTAGCACTAAGCCTCCTAAGCCTAAAGGCAAAGGGAAGGCTCACCCAAGCTCAAGAGCTAAGACTTAAAAAACTAACCATGCCTATATGTACAACAAACAACATGGTCATTCTCATAAGAAATTCTCTACTCCTACTCATCATACATATGTATGCATGCATTCACATGGCCAAAGTATGAGAAGGTCTTCCACTCATACTAAATATGTGCATAGGAGAAAGACTCCCAAGTCTAAACTCCAATGCCATTATTGTATGAGATTTGGTCACATCAATATTCATTGCTATATTAGGAAGGCTCACCTCAAAATAGAGGACCCTTCAATTCCTAACCCCCAAAGACCTAAGTATGTTTGGGTACCTAAGAAAAGATAACTCACTTTTGTTGTGTAGGGGAGTGTAGCAGCCAGAAAATCAAGCAATTGGCGTGTGGATAGTGGATGTTCCAAGCATATGACTGGAAATAAAAAACTATTCATGACATTGAAAGAAAAAAAAGGTGGAGATGTCACATTTGGTAACAATGCCAATGGTAAGGTAATTGGCATTGAAACCATTGGTAAGAATGGTTGTTCTTTAATTGATAATGTTCTTTTAGTTAGTGGTTTACAACATAATTTGTTAATGTAAGTCAATTATATGACAAAGGTAACAAAGTCACCTTTGATCCTAGGGAATGTCGAGTCACCACTTTAGTGGCTGATGAGGTTATTTTCAAGGGTGAAAACTCTATTGACTTAGATAATTTGGCTGGCTGATGAGGTTATTTTCAAGGATGAAAACTTTATTGACTTAGATAATTTGGCTAACTAATCTTTTAAGTATCTTATGTCTTTGAGCAATGAAGCTTGGTTGTGGCATAGAAGGCTTGGACATGCAAGCATGGATCTTCTTCAAAACCTATCTAAAAGAAAGTTAGTGAAAGGACTTCTCAAGCTAAATTTCTCCAAAAACAAGACATGTGGCCTTTGCCAAATGGGGAAGCAACACCATGCCTCTCACAAAGCTAAAAATGTTGTAAGTTCCACTAGACCTCTTCAACTTATTCATATAGACTTGATAGGACCCACTAGAAGTGCTAGCTTAAGTGGAAAACATTATGCACTAGTCCTAGTAGATGACTACTTTAGGTTTACTTAGGTATCTTTTCTAACTCATAAGAATGATTCCTTTGATGCTTTTAAAAGCTTTGCAAAAAGGGTTTAAAATGAAAAAAAGGTTACTTCATATCTTCTGTTAGAAGTGACCATGAAAAGGAATTTCAAAATGAGTCTTTTGAAAATTATTGTTTGGAGAATGAAATTTTTCATAATTTTTCAACTCTTAGAACACCACAACAAAATGGTGTTGTAGAGAGGAAAAATAGAATATTGGTGGGAATGGCTAGGACAATGCTCAATGAGTATTTTTTATCAAATTACTTTTAGGCCGAAGCCATTAACACTGCATGTTATATTGCAAATAGAGTTTTTAAAGGACCCATTCTCAATAAAACATCTTATGAGCTTTGGAATGGTAGAAAATCCAAGATATCATACCTTAAAGTATTTGGATGTAAGTGCTATATTTTAAACACCAAGGATAATCTTGGGAAATTTGATTCTAAAACCAATGAAGGTATCTTCTTGGGATATTCCACCTCAAGTAAGGCATAATAGAGTCTTTAACAAAAGTTCAATGGTAGTTGAAGAGTCTATGAATGTTGTTTTTGATGAATCTAGTAAACTTGATCTTGAGAAAGGTATTTTTATTGATGATCTTGTAGGTGGCTTTGAGAAGTTGGAATTAAAAATTTCTATAAGAAAAGAACATAAAGAAGAAGGTGATTCATCAAGAGTAGATGAAGACTAACATCATCGAAAACAAGTAGAGCCAAGCTAAGATCTACCCCAGAACTTGATCATTGGTGATACATCTAAGGGTTGTAAATACTAGATCTCAACTTAATCCTTTAGATAATAATCTTACATTTGTTTCTCAACTTGAGCCAAAATCAATTGATGAGGCTCTTGATAATGAGAGTTGGGTACTTGTTATGCGAGAGGAACTCAACCAATTTAAGAGAAACAAGGTATGAAAACTTGTCCCTAAGCCTAAAGAACACCCAATTATAGGTTGTAAGTGGGTGCTTAGGAACAAGTTAGATGAGCATGGTTTCATTACTAGAAACAAAGCTGGATTGGTTGCTAAGGGATACAACCAAGAGAAAGGCATAAACTATGATGAAAATTTTACCCCCATAGCAAGATTAGAGGCCATTAGGATTCTTTTAGCCTTTGTATGTCATATGAATTTTAAGCTTTTTCAAATGGATGTGAAAAGTGTATTTTTGAATGGTATCATTAAGGAGGAAGTCTATATTGAACAACCTCATAGTTTTGAGTCACATTATTTTCCAAACCATGTTTTTAAGTTGAACAAAGCCTTATATGATTTGAACTAAGCTCTAAGAACTTGGTATGAAAGACTTAGTTCATTTCTCTTGAAAAATGATTTTGAAAAAGGAAAGGTGGATACTACACTTTTTGTTAAAAAAACACAAACATGACACATTAATTATTCAAATCTATGTTGATGATATCATTTTTGGTGCTACTAATGAATCTCTTTGTGAGGATTTTACTAAATGAATGATCAGGGAATTTGAAATGAGCATGATGGGAGAGCTCAAGTTTTTTCTCGGTCTAGAAATCAAGCAATCCAAGGAAGGGATATTCACCAACCAAGCCAAATACACACGGGTGATACTCAAGAAATTTGGCATGGGTGGTTGCAAGGTAGTTAAAATCCCAATGAGTGGTACCATCAAGCTAGATAAGGATGAATCGGGCAAAATGATAGATGAAAAAAGATATCAAGGTATGATCGGATCTCTACTTTATCTTACTGCTTCTTGTCCAGATATCTTGTTTAGTGTTTGTATGTGTGCTAGGTTCCAATCCTCTCCTAAAGAGTCTCATTTGAATGCTATTAAGAGGATTTTTAAATATTTGCATGGCACAATTCACTTAGGGTTATGGCATCCTATGGATTCTTCCTTTAGTATCGTAGGATATTCAGATGCGGATTATGCAGGTAGCCTTATAAATAGAAAAAACACTTTTAGGACTTGCCAATTTATAGGTGAATGATTAGTTTCTTGATTTAGTAAAAAGCAATTGTCGGTTGCCTTATCCACCGCGGAAGCCGAGTATGTTGTTGCGAGTTATTGTTGCACCCAAGTCCTTTGGATGAAACAACAATTGAAGGATTTTGGCAAAGTGATTGATCACATTCCTATTAAATGTGATAACACAAGTGCTATCAATCTCTCTAAAAATCCCATCCAACACTATAGGAGCAAACACATAGATATGAGACATCATTTTCTTAGAGATCATATGCAAAAGGGTGATGTTGTATTAGAATTTACTGACACAAATCATCAACTTGCATACATCTTCACTAAAGCTCTAAATGAAGAAAGAATGAACTTCATTAAGAGAGAATTGGGAATGCTTGATGGAAGCTCCCTAAAGTGAAAATTTTTGATCTTATGTGTGATATTACTATGTGTATTGGTATTTGTTGATTTGTGATATTTGTGTTTGATATAGTAAAGTAGATCACATTCTTTTAAAAAATTCAACTATTTTTCCCTACTAACTCATAATTCGCGGTCGTTATCCTTCCTTCACAGTCACAAATTACAAAGTCCTAATCTCCCGGCTGTCAAACATAAATTCGCAATTGCGAAATTTCTGCTCCATCGCGAATTTTGGTCAAATTTTCAAATTTTTGACCGTTAAGACTCATATTCCCGAGGAAAATTTATCTGTTACTCACATTTTCTGGAATTCGCGATCGCGACTCATGATTTTGCAGACACGAATTAAAGTAACCGCCTAGACATTTAAGTGATTTGACTGTCAACCATTTTCAACTCTTTATTAATTCATTTCTAGATGTTTATACACCCTTTCAATGGCTGTAAATACCCCCCTTCAACGGTGACATCCTCACTTCTATTCCAAACATCTTTTCTCTCTCTCTCTCTCAAAGCAATCAAATTCTCCTAAACTCTCTTCATCTCTTGCAATGGCCCCAAAGAAGATCTCTAGAGCAAACAAAGGAAAGGGAGTGGCTCAACCTTTTGTACCCCCTGCACTCTAACTCATGAAGGGAGTTACCAAGGAGGAGAAAGAAAGGTATAAAGCCAACTCCTCCAAGATCATCCTTCCAAACAAGATACCCTCAACCTTTCTGCTGGAAACCTTGGGTATCAATGCAAAAATTTGAGGTTTCCTCTCCAATCTTGGCTAGAACAAGTTCATCTTCCGAGATGAATCCGGATATGAAGAGGTTGTGCGAGAGTTCATGTACACCGTCCATCTTAGTCGCAAAGCCAAATCTCCTGCGGGTCAATACGGATTAGTGTTCCTGGCCTTTAGCAACCCTTTTTACATTACTTTTGACTAACTATCTTCTCTCTTTAATCTTCAAGTCGGAGAAAACATCCCCTTCATAATCTCCGCACTTGATGTTATTTATTCCAAATTTTGGTTGGAAATTTCAACTGAAACCAAACACGACCCTCACTCTTCTTTAGCCAAACACATCAAATCCCTACCACTTTGGATACTCCATCGTATCATAACCTTTTTTGTAAATGCAAGAGGTGATGATAATGAGAAAGTGTCCTAAAAAGACTTGGCATTTCTTTTCTGCCTTGTCAAAAATAAACCAATCCAAATTGGCCGATACCTTATGGATCAATTAATTCACATGAGTACCAAACCCAAGAGCCAATTTTTGCTACCTTCACATATCACAACCATTTACAAATTTGTTGGAGCATTTGATGAGGAAAATGAGAAATTCCTTACCAAGAAACTTCTACCTTCACAAAACTTCCTAGATCTCACCTACCTTATTAACGCCTAAGCTATTTATTTGGACACCTATGCGTATACCCTAGGTGCAGTTGGAGTAAAAAAAATGGAGACTTCATAAGCTTCCAAAAGGAAGGGACTAGCTATTGAAGAAGGAGCTCCATCCATCCCTCTTCAACCCAAGCCTAAGGCTAAACTCTCACTTGCAAACATCAATAACAAGCTTGATAAGTTGATGAAGATGATGAAAAGGAGACTTCTGTTCCTATCTCATCTTTATAGTGATATGGTTGATTTGCAAGAAAAGTTGGGAGTCCCCCCTTACCATCTTTCGGACTTCACAGAGTTTGAAGACACTCATAAAGAAGAAGGCAATGATGAAGTGGAGGATGGAGATGAGGCTGAAGGTAAAGATCTGGGTGAAGATGAAGACCTTTCTGGAGATGATTCTCCTACTTTTCTAGTTTAGGGATCTTTGTGCTTTCTTTAAGTTTTCACTTGTAAAAAATGTAATCCCACACACCTTGTTTTCAAGTTTATATATATAAAAAGTTGTTTCTTTGTAATTTATTATCTTATGTGATTGATGAACTTTATCTTTATGATTTGCATTCTTATTTTGTTCCTTATGTACACTTAAACTTGTTTTCTTTTCCCTTATGCACCCTCTTTTTGATCTTGCCAAATGGGAGAGATAGTAAGACTCTAAGATTAAATGGAAGAAAATAATAACTTGCAAATTATAGCATAAGTTGAGGGGGAGCATCATACCTTCATACTTAAGATTTTTTAATGATTGAATGTCATACTTATAAAATTTTTACCTTAAGTATTATACATTGAAATTTTACCTTAACTTCACTCCAACTTAGTATTTCTATATTATTTTCTCTTTGGATCAATCTAAGTTGTCAAAATTAAAAAGGGGGAGATTGTTGGACTAGGATGGTTAATCCTAAGTCTTAAACCTCTTTTGATCTTGACAAAGGAGATTGATCAATTCTAATGTTTCAATTAAGTGTTGTTTTGCCGTTTTTAGTTAGTATCTAAATTTAAATTTGGATGAAGTCTATAATCTCTAAAGAAAGCAAAGTGTCTCC
>CATIWR010212000.1:0-12141 GCA_949677035.1 Omphalea diandra | reverse complement strand
GGCAAAGTCTTATTAGTTGATGGTCTCAAACATAATCTCTTAACTATAGGCCAATTGTGTGATAAAGGGATAAAAGTTATGTTTGAAATTTGAACCTATTATGTGCCAAGAATAAGTAAGAACATGTTATTATTTGGTAATCAGAGAGTCCAAATTATTTATATTATTGATTTAAATTCTATGATTAACAAGGATGCAAGTGTCTAGTTACAATGGTAGATGAAGGATGGACTTGCCATAGAAGACTTGGACATGCAAATATCGAATTGATCAAGTTAAGGAAAATGAACTTGGTGGAAGAACTTTTTAAGATCAACTTCTCCAAAGACAAAATTTGTAATGCATGATAAAGAGATAAACAAGTCAAATCCTCCTTTAAAAGTAAAGAACAAGGTAACTTCTATTAGACCTCTTCAATTGTTACGCATGAATCTCTTTGGCCCTTTTAAAATTGCTAGTTTGGGTAGTATACATTATGCATTTGTAAGTATAGATAATTTTTTAAGGTTCACTTCGGTTCTCTTCGTCCCTCATAAGGATTCTTGTTTTGATACTTTTAAATCTTTTGCCAAAAGAATTCAAAATGAAAAGAATTTAAAAATATCAACTCTCAGAAGTGATCATGTTAGAGAATTTGAAAATACAAAGTTTCAAGGTTTTTGTAATGAAAATGAAAATTTACTTAACTTTTTAATACCTAGAACTCATCAATAAAATGGTGTAAAATACAAAGGAAAAATAAACCTCTTCAAGAAATGGCTAGAATTATGTTCAATGAGTATAAGTTGTCAAAATATTTTTGGACAAAATTATAAATACCTCTACTATGATTTAAATAGACTTCTAGTGAAGCTTATTTTAAAGAATTAGACCTGGGTTCTAAGACTCAAAGACCATTCAACTATTAAAACTAATTGGGTATTTAGAAATAAGCTTGATGAGCTTAGGACTATAACAAGGAACAGTGGTAGGTTAGCAGCCAAAGGTTACAAACAGAAGGAAGACATTAATTATGATGAAACATGTACCCTAATTATAAGTTTATAAGCAATTAGGATCTTACTTACACATGCTTCATTTATGAATTTCAAGCTTTTTGAAATGGATGTGAAGAGTGCATTCTTAAATGGATTCATAGAGAGGGAAGTGTATATAAGAAGAGCTCAATCGATTTGAAAAGAAATAGATTTGGACCTTAGTTCCAAGACCCAAAGACCACTCCATTATTAATACTGAGTGGGTGTTTAGAAATAAGTTAGATGAGCTTAGGCTAAAACAAGGAAAATAAAAGGTTAGTAGCCAAAGGTTACAACCAAAAGGAATCCATTAATTATGATGAAACCTTTGCCTAAGTTGTAGGGTAAGAAGCAATAAGGATCCGACTTATATATGAATCATTTATCAATTTTAAACTTTTTCAAATAGATGTCATGATCGCAATCTTGGATGGATTCATAAAAAAGGAAGTGTATCTTGCACAACCTTCTTGTTTTAAAAATTATATTTTTCCAAATTTTGTGTTCAAATTCAACAAAACCTTGTACAACTTGAAGCAAGCTCCAAGAGCTTGGTATGAGAGATTAAGTAACTTTCCTTTAGAAAAAGGATTTTTAAAAGGTTTAGTAGATTCTACACTTTTCACCAAAAAGCATAATAGGAATGTCTTGATTGTTTAAATTTATATGGATGATATCATATTTGGTGTTGCTACTAATGCTTGCTCATGTGAAGATTTCTCTAAAATCATGAAAAGTGAATTTGAGACAAGAATGGTGGGAGAGTTCAAATTCTTCCCTAGACTACAAATCCAATAAGGAACTAATCTTGATCAACTATGCTAAATATACCAAAAAAAAAACTACTTAAAAGATTTGTCATAGGCACAAGCAAGCAATGCAAACGTCGTATGAGCAAAAACACCAAGTTTAACATGGATGAGAAAGGTATTACAATAAGTCAAAAGCTCTTTAGAGGTATGATTGGGGGCCTTTTATATATAACTGCTTTTTGACTTGATATTATGTTTAATGTTTATTTATGTTATGGATATCAATCAAATCCTAAGGAGTCACACTTGCATGCAATTAAGCATATTCTTAAGTATTTGAATGGTACACTAAACTTAAGATTATGGTATCCCAAGAAATCTTCATTTGATTTATAAAACATATTCTAATGTTGATTTTGTTAGTTATACCTTGGATAAAAAAAGCATTTCAGGAATATATGAATTGATATGCCAATTTCAAATGTCTTAAAGTAGTAAGAAATAAAATTTAGTTGCCTTATCAATAGTTGAAGCATAATATGTTGTTGCATATTTATGTTGTGGACAAATTTTATGGATGAAATAACAATTACTCGATTACAATGTTGTTGTTGATCATGTAGCCATTAAATATGATAACATTAGTGCAATTAATTTGACCTAGAATCCTATCCAACATTTTATAAGTAAGCATATCAATATTAGGCACCATTTCATAAGTGATCATGTAAATAATGGAGATATTGCACTTGTATATGTAGATATGAATCATCAATTAGAAAATATTTTCACTAAGCCTTTTTGTGAAGAAAGAATGCAATTTATCAAGAGAAAATTGGGAATGATTAATGGAAGCACCATGTGAAAGCCAAATCACATATATTTCATACTTACTACTATTGACGAGATACTCGATCATTCAACTTTGGTTATGATTGTTTAAATCTTACGACTAAATCTTTTAGATATGATGCTTAAAAAATGAGTTTGTGAGTTCCTCAAATCAAATAGTCCAATTCAATTTAAGTTCTTAGTGATATTATCATTATATTTAATTGTTTAGAGTCATCAATAATGATTCTTATGTTTTTAAAAATTTCTAAAATACTATTTTTGATCGAGGAAGACCTTTAATAGTCATTGAGATTTTACCAACAGTCATTAACTAAACTAAGGGATTATTGAGTTGAATTGTGCAAAGATCCATAATTTTTATAAAATTTCCATGGTTGTTGGAAGAATTTTTTCATGATTATTGCAAATTGAACATGATTGTTGGATAACTAAGTATAATTAATGATCCAATGACTATGTTCAATGGTTCGCCATGCCTATTGCTAAGATTTCCAAAGGTTATTTCTACAACTATATCCAAATATATTTTTGATTTATAAAATTTCTTTCTATCCATTGCACTCTTTCTTAAATATACACTTTAATCTCTCAAAATCCTTACTCCCCTACCAAAAATGAACTTATAGCACCTAAAGCCATAACCACTAAAAGGTACTGACAAAGGACAACCCTGTATTTGACTTTAGTTCTAGCTCAAATGAGAAATGAGCTATAAAAAGGATTGAGAAATAAAGGAAAAAAGTTATAAAACCATCTTCAACTCCACCATCTCCCAAAAGGCCAAAGATTGGTACGAAAAACAAAGGGAGGGCTAAGGTAGTAGCAATCGAAACAAAGGATAAGACAAGCTCGAGTTTGTCCAGCTAATGCTACTGGAGTTCTAAAATAAAGATTAAGTATAACTTGGCTTTAAGATAGCCAAACAAATAATTGACTATGGAAAATTCACATAATGGAATGGCTAAAGACGTTATGGATTGTTTGACCCAGTCACAAAGCTAATGCACGAAATTGGGTGGAAGTTCTTCACAAGGATCAAAGAACCAGTCTACCTAGAGCTAATAGTGGAATTTATACCCATTTTGGAAGTCTTAAGATGAAGACTATGACAAAATTGAAGCTGCAAGTACCGTGCATTTTAGTTTATTTAGGAAAAATTTCAAGATGACTTCCAATGATATTTCACATTGCTTTGAAGTGTTGGGGAAGGCTATTTAGAACAACCTCTCATCTTTAAGCTAGCTATGAATGAGTTATGGTAGTCCATCATAAATTGAAGCTTAAACTATAATTATTCCAATAGTAAGGCTTCTACGATTAAAAACCATGCCTTAAGAATATATTCATTGTGTGGAATATAAAAGGAAGAGAGCAATTGAATGAAAATTTTACCATTAAAGACCTATTTTACCTATGGTGTATGGTTAGCAAGAACAAAATTGATACACCTTAACTATTAATAGAAAGGTTAAAATCTTAAGTAGACAAGAAAAATGTTTTTATGATGGCACACTACATCATAAGGATTACAATCTATGTAAAGGAAATCCTAAGAAATGAAAAGAAAGAAGCATAAGTACCTCTTATAATCTGTAACATCTACCCTATAGTGAAGATATCAATGAAAAAATGTTGTTAAGTTTGGGCATCCTTAAAAGGTTGTCCTCACTGATGAAGTGAAAGTTGTTGAGGAAAATAATGAACATCTTGCAGATGTTTATAGTGCTGATGTTGAAGCAGTAACAAAAATAGGCATATCACCACGTATGTCATGCTCCTCTACTCTTCCAACTCAAGGTCTATTTCTCTTAGCTTTTGAAAAGAACATCTTATAGCAATTAACCTAGTTTAATCTATAGTGAGTAGATTGGAAAATTAGGTCACAACCGTGCAAGGCTAAGATAACAAGATTAGTTTACAACTTAAAGATGTGAATCAAACACTAGACTAGACAATAAAAAGACTAAATTAGCACCTTGGTTTAGACTCTAGTGGTCAAGTCTCCCAAAAGAAGAATGACAAAGATGATAAAGTAGCTTCAGTCTATAATCCTTCTCTTGAGGAACTGATTTTAACACTAATCTGACAAACTTCGACTACAAACAAATTAGCCCAACTCTTTTATCCATTTTCCTTCTACAAAATCTTTTTATTTTTTAAAAT
This sequence comes from Omphalea diandra, assembly GCA_949677035.1. Taxonomy (NCBI): domain Eukaryota; kingdom Viridiplantae; phylum Streptophyta; class Magnoliopsida; order Malpighiales; family Euphorbiaceae; genus Omphalea; species Omphalea diandra. Next base: position 7,355 of record CATIWR010212000.1, on the reverse strand, counting down.
TTTTTTCTTTATGTACTTAAAATTTTGCTAATGAATTAATAAAATTTAATCTTATTTATGTATCTCTCTATATATTTTGAATTATATTATGTATATCTTTATCTATCTATGTTTGGCTTATCTTGATTATGACTTCCATTTCTCCATTTATCCCTCCTTTTTGCTAATGATAAAGGGAGAGATAGTTAAGATCAAATTATTTGAATATAGGAGAAAATGAGATACTTTACGTGAAAAAGGGGAGATAACATGTATTCTTTAGATAATAACATGTATGTTGATATACTGTACATATATAAAAAGGTTTGATTTATATGTGATTAAAATTTAGGCCAAAGATAATGGAATATAACTCTATACAATATTGCTCTATATTTTGCATAATTGGTTATATTGATTGTTATCATAAAAAAGGGGGAAGAATGTTGAACCTTCTAGGTTCTAATTCTTATTTTAACAATTACAAACTAAGGGTTAAGTCATCTAACTTATGTGCAAGCATTCAAGTTAATCTTGTAGGTTCCTCATTTTACATCTTAAGTATTTTAAGAAGGTTTTTGGAAAGGTTCCTAAATTGTTAGAGAAGTGGAATTCATTTAAGCTAAGTCTTGAAGTCAAGTACTTAAAAAAGCGTTGCCAACAATGGTGGCCCTTTTGCCAATGGCCATTGAATACACAACAATGATAGTGGAAAAAATTCAATAGAATTGGCTATCTCTTCTATATGGCCCATTGTTTGTAGATAAATGTTCCAATGAATATGGAACTAAAAATAATGATTATTGTTAGAAAATAATGATTGTTGAAGAATAGTCCTTAATGGGACTTAATGATTAATAGAAGCAACATAATGACAGTTGTCTTTATAATGGGGAATGCAAATTTCCTAATAACCATTAAGAATGTAAATTTCCTAATAACCATTGAGAATTCCTGGTAAATAATGGTGAAAAAGTGTTGAAGAAAATACTCAACAACTGTTAAAGATATACCACCTATGGGACTATAACCATGATGATTTGAAAAGCCATCTCAATAAGGCTGTGAAATCTATGTAAAATGGTTCCTCACCAATGACTATTGTGAAGATCACAACAAGTGTGGATAACTTTCCAATAAGCATTAGATCATCCCAATAATAGTGGACAAGAAAGTTACAATAGTATTGAATGAGCATTGAAGGATGAGCTTGACAAAAGCTTATCTTTAGGACACAAGCTAACTAGTTAAACTAGTTAAGTATGTCTTATCCTAACAAATCTTGTCCTAAACTCAAATTTTTAACTTGGGCTAGATTTGTTGGACTTTTCAATAGAGGCCCATTGAAAGTATTTTAAACTGAAATTACATTTATTTAGGCCTTGTTTACACTTAGATAAGGCCTATTAGTGGAACCTCTAAATACTTCAAGTGGCTAGGCTCGAGCCAACTACTCCATCTTACTTCCTTCTTTAATTAGGCAAAGTCCATGCGTGATCTTCTTTTGCATAAAGGCTCCAATAGCTTTTTTAAACCTTAAAGTCTTCCTCTTGTTATTGGACCTTAGATTTGAAGTGGATTCTTAAGCTTGCTTTCATCATTCCCTCCTTTCTTAAGTTGATTTGTCCTCAAATTAAGTTCTTCATCAAAATCAAAAGGAGACAAATCAATTAAATTAAAAGCAGCACTAACATTATAATCACTAGGCAAGTTTAATTTATAAGCATTATCATTAATTCTTTCAACCAATTGAAACCGCCTATCTCCCCTAGGATTAAGTTTACTTTTCCTAAGATTGGGAAATCTTTTCCTTTATAAAGTGTACCCAAACCCAATCACTCAGTTTATATACAAGTTTAACTCTATCCCTATTTGTGTTTTTGGCAACTTATTTATTCCTCATTTTTATGCTTTAACGCACCTTTTCATGCAATTGCTTAATAAATTCAACCTTCCTTTTACCTTTAACATTTACGCGAAAATTAGAAGGTATAAGGGCTAAATCTAATAGACTTAATAGTCTAAAGCCATAAATAATCTCAAAAGGGCAATAGTGTGTAGAAGAATGTACACACTTATTATAAGCAAACTCAATGTGTGGTAAACACTCCTCCCATGAATTTAAGTTCTTTTTAATCAAAACTCTCAAAAGTTGTCCTAATGTTCTATGTACAATTTTAGTTTAATCATCAATTTGTGAGTGACAAGCAGTAGAAAATAAAAATTTAGTACCCAACTTACCCCATAATATTTTCCAAAAAAAACTTAAAAATTCAGTATACTTATCACTGGAAATAGATCTAGGCATACCATGAAATCTTAAAATTTCTTTGAAAAACAAATTTGCAATGTTAATGGCATCATCAGTTTTATGACATGCAATAAAGTATGTCATCATAGAAAATCTAGCAACAACCATATAGATAGAATCACTACCATGTTTAGACCTTTCCAAACCTAAAACAAAATCCATAAATATGTCAATCCAAGGTAAACTAGGAATAGGTAAAGACATATAAAGACTATGTAGTTTAGAAGTAGAATTAGCTTATTTACATGTAACACATCTTTCATAAATTCTTTGAACATCAAGTTTCATATTTGGCCAATAGAAGTGTTCATACAAGATGTCTAAAGTTTTTTGGACTCAAAAGGTCCCATAAGCCCTCCACTATGGGCTTCCTTAACCAATATATCACACAAAGAACTCTTAGTCATGCAAAGCTTATTATCCTTAAACAAATACCCATCATGCCTGAAGAACTTTTCATAAGCTCCTTTTTTGCAATTTGCAAAATAAAACCCAAAATCAAGATCGTTAACATACAAATCTTTGATATACTCAAAACCAAGCAATTTAGAATCAAGAATAGAGATAAGAGTATACCTTCTTGACAATGCATTGGCCACTATATTTTCCTTGCCTTGTTTATGCCTTATAACATATGGGAAAAACTCAATAAACTTATTCCACTTACCATGTCTTTTATTCAACTTTTGTTGTCTTTTAAGGTATTTTAAAGATTCGTGGTCAGTACGAATCACAAATTCTTTGGGCTAAAGATAGTATTGCCATGTTTACAAAACCCTAACCAATGCATGCATCTCCTTATCATATGTTGGATATTTTAAGTAGGCCCATTAAGTTTTTCACTGAAGAATGCAATTGGCCTTCCTTTTTGCATTAAGATCATGCCAAAACCTATACCTAATACATCACATTTAATTTTAAAAGTATTAGCAAAGTTAAGGGAGCACTAGTTAATTTAGACTTTAACAAATCAAAAACATGTTATTGCGCCTCCCTCTATTTAAAACCAACATTCTTTTAATAATTTCAGTTAAAAGGGTTGCAATAGTGCTAAAATCCTTTGCAAACCTCCTATAAAAGTTTGAAAAGACATGACAAAAGCTTATCTCATTTACATTAGTCAAATTCGACTAAGCCTTAATGACACCTACCTTTTCTTCATCAACTTCAAAGTCATCTTTGCTAACAACAAAACTAAGAAAAACAAGCTTAGTAGTACAAAAAGAACAATTTTAAAGTTAGGAAACAACCTTCCTTGTGCAATACCTCAAAGACTAACCTAACATGCTATAAATGTTCTTTGAAAGACTAAGAATAAATAAGAATATCATTAAAATAAACAACTACAAACTTACCTAAATATGCACGTAAAGATGGTTCATCAATCTCATGAAAGTACTAGGGGCATTAGTTATCCTAAAAACATTACTAACCATTCAAACAAGCCTTATTTTGTTTTAAATGCTATTTTCCACTCAACCCCTTCACGCATCCTAATTTGACGGTAACCACTCTTTATATCAATTTTAGAAAACATCTAAGCACCATGCAACTCATCTAGCATATCATCTAACCTAGGAATGGGATGTCTATATTTAATAGATATCTTATTAGTTGCCCTATAATCTACACACATACGCCAAGACATCCTTTTAAGGCACAAGTAAAATAGGTATGACACATGGACTCATATTTTCTTTTACTAACCCTTTATCTATTAGCTCATCTACTTACCTTTGAAGCTCTTTTCTCTCCTCAGGATTACTTCTATAGGCTTATCTATTTGGTATTTGTGAGCCAAGAATAAAGTCAATTTAGTGTTTTATACCTCTTACAGGTGGTAATCCTTTTGGCACTTTCTCGTGAAATAAATATGAAAAGTCATATAATAAAGAAACAAAAGAACTAGAAAGAAATTATGTTAGTTCATAATCAAAAGAATAAAGATCTAATTGCACATCCTTGTATAAAAGTATAACCATAGGTGTTAGTAAGGCTTTACTCACTTCACCCTCTTTTTCATAAAAACTCTTTTTCACACCCTCTCCTTTTTCATGCCACTCTTTTCTTTTAGGCATTCTTCCTATCCTCTCCTTTTACCACTCTTTTCTTATGCCCTTCTATTGTTTTCTCACAACTCTCCTTTTGTTGCATTTATTTTTCTTTTTAAAGTTTAAATGCATTCTCTTTTTTTTTTTTCTCTCTCTCTCTCTGTCTCTCTGTCATTACTTTTTAGTCCTAATAAATTTATTGAAGAGATAAAGAAGATAATACAATATGCCAAACTCATAAACATTAGAGAACTTAACATGTTTTGCCCTTCTATCAAATTCTAAGGGCACCCCAATAGTAAGTGACTGGCTTGTATAAGTACAACATCACAGAGAACATCATCTTTATATTTACCAATTGAAAATGCAATCTTAACTTGCTTTGTAACTTTTACTTCCCTACTATCATTCAACCATTGAAAGTTATAAAGTTTTGGATGTTTCAAAGTTGGTAATTTCATCTTTTCAACAAGATAGGTAGTAGCCGTATTAGTGCAACTACCACCATCAATTATAATAAGACAAAGATTACCATTGATTTTACACCTAGCATGAAATATGTTTTAGCTTTGTTCTTTATCATATTTAATATGAGCACTTAAAGAACATTTAGTCACAAAAATTTCTTTGCTATTTACCTCAATGGGATCTTCATCAACATCACTAATATATTTCAAAGGTGGCATATCAAGATCAATTTCATGTTCATCTTCACATACGATTTCACCATCTCTTAAAACCATAGTGCGCTTGTTAGGACAATCACGTGTCATATGACCTCTTCCTTAGCACTAAAATATATAATCAAACTTGTCCTTCCATTTTTGTTAAGTTTGTCCTTACTAAGAGCATTAGGCTTCCCTAATTCTTTTAGCTTAGGTGGTTCAATTTTGGTCTTATTTATACATTTAAACTTGTTAGTCTAAGAAGAAGAAGAGAAATTGGGCATAAAATGCATACCCCTTAGTTGTTTTTCTACCTTAAGTGCATTATGGTACAAGTCCTCCAAGTCATTGTAGGGATACATCTCAACTTGATTAGTAATTTCTTTGTTAAGTCTAACAAGAAATCTAGCCGTGGTTTATTCCATAGTCTCCTCAATTTTACCTTAATCAAACTCCTTATACTAATCTTTGCAATTTAATGTATAAATCCTTATAATAATGACTAGGTACAAAAAGCTTTCTCATGGCTCTCTTCATCTCATCCAAAGTACTAATGGAATTATTGTTGTGAATACTAGGTGAAGAATGTTTGGAGAACATGTGACTTTAAGGCATTGGACTCACTCTTCTACTTTGAATGATGTGTTTTGAATGATAATAAAAGTATAACAAAACCAAAAGAAGTTATGATGTTTATACTTTAGTGTTTTTGGATGATTTGAACAGACCCGACAAACATTAAAGAGAGAGATTATTATGAATGCTAGGGGGAGAATGTTTGGAGAACATGTAACCCTAAGACTTAATATACATTAAAGGGCCAAAACAAGTTCAATAGACATTATACAAGTTCGATGGGCATTGAAGGATGAACAATAGATGTTGATTGGATGCTGCAAATAGCCAAAGTCTTTTAGACCTCACAATGGACATTATCCCTTTGCAATGAGCATTGGACCATTCAATGGACATTGAAGGATGAATAATGGACGTTGATTAGATGTTGAAAATTGCCAAAGTCTTTTAGAACTCTTAACAGGTGTTGAAGAAGTGCTTTAAGTTGAGTTGTGCTGGACCTCCCTATGGGCATTGAAGTTTCACAACAGGCGTTGATCAGACTTAGCAACATACATTGCATATTCATAACAAGCATTGGAAAAGTGTCCAAGCTTGAGCTAAAGTTTTTGGAACTCAAAACAGATGTTGGCCCTTCTCAATAGGCATTGAAGGAGTTTCCAATGAGCATTGCGAATTCCTCAATGGGCGTGGAAAGTAACTATGCAAAGTTTGAAAAATAGAGCACAAAGTTCAAGTTTTATGAAAATGAACAACGGGCATTATTCTTGCTTTAACAAGTGTTGTTGTCAAAGCCAACAGGTGTTGAATGATGATCAACAAGCGTTGGAAGTAAACGTTATAAGTTCAATGGTGGTTGTTGAAGAATAACGGGTGTTGTCACCTCTAACGGCTAGTTTTGTAGAAAAGCTGTCAAACATAACATCAACTATTCCAATGGCTAGTTTTGAAGTTTAGCTATATAAGGAGCATTTTTTAAGTTAAAAAAAAAAAAGTAAGAGACTTTAAAGAATAGTTGTAATCATTTAGAGAACATTTAGCAAGTCTTTATGCAAACCTTTTTGGGTGTTACTTATATTTTAGGTAGAGTGAGATTACTTTGTTACTCTTTTTTAGAGAAAGTTTTCTTAAGTACTAATAGTGCATTTATTACCTGATTTGAGAGGCATCAACATTGCTTGGATTAGTCCTCGTTGATGGTTGTAAAAGTTAGTATTACGCCTAGAAAAATACTAAAAAGAAGGTTGTCCTTGAGCCTTTAAAAGGAAAAGTTCTTTCTGAGCCTGTAAAAAGGAAGGTTCTTTCCTAGCCTGTAAAATGGAAGGTTGTCCTTAAGCCATGTGTTGGACTAGGATGATTAATCCTAAGTGTTGGACCTCTTTTGATCTTGATAAACTAGATTGATCATGTCTAATGTCTCAATTAAGTGTTGTTTTGCAGAAATTAAGTTAGTTTTTCCATTGGATGATGATGTAGAAGATGGAGATGAGGCTGAAGTTGAAGATCAGAGTGAAGATGAAGACTTTTATGGAGATGATTCTCCTACTTTCTAGTTTAAGATCTCTTTTGTATTTTTTTCTTTTTTGCAAAAAATGTGATCCCACATAACTTGTTTCCAAGTTTATATATGTGTGTGTGTGTGTGTGTGTGTGTGTGTGTGTGTGTGTGTGTGTATGTATGTGTGTGTGTGTGTGTGTGTGTGTGTGTGTGTGTGTATGTGTGTATATATATATATATTTTTTGTTAGCACAAATGATGGTACCCTATGGGTAT
>CATIWR010211990.1:0-39514 GCA_949677035.1 Omphalea diandra | reverse complement strand
TTAGGTGAAAAGCATTCTACACTAGTCTTAGTTGATGACTATTCTAGGTTTACTTGTGTATCCTTTTTAGCTCATAAGAGTGATACTTTTGAAGCTTTCAAGAGTTTTGTAAAAAGAGTTCAAAATGAAAAATGTTACTTCATTTCTTCTACTAGAAGTGAACATGGAAAGGAATTTCAAAATGAGTTTTTTGAAACTTATTATTTGGAGAATAGAGTTTTTCATAATTTTTCACCTTCTAGAACACCACAACAAAATGGTGTTGTAGAGAGAAAAAATAGAACACTAGTAGAAATGGCTAGAACTATACTCAATGAGTATTCTTTACTAAATTACTTTTGGGCCAAAGCCATTAATACTTCGTGTTACATTGTAAATAAAGTTTTTAAAAGACCCATTTTCAGTAAAACTTCTTATGAGCTATGGAATGGTAGAAAACCTAAGATTTCATACCTAAGAGTATTTAGATATAAGTGCTATATTTTAAATACCAAGGATAATCTTAGAAATTTAACTCCAAGGCCAATGAAGGAATATTCTTAGGTTATTCCACCTTTAGCAATGCATATAGAGTCTTTAACAAGAATTCAATGGTAGTTGAAAAGTCTATGAATGTTGTCTTTGATGAATCTAATAAACTTGATCTTGGGAAAAATGTTTTTGTTGATGATCTTGTATGTGATTTTGAAAAGCTGAAATTGGAAGACACCACAAGAAAAAAGGATAAAAGCAAGGAAGGAGATGAATCATCAAAGGAAGATGAGGAGCCACAATATCAACAAAGAGATGAGCCAAGCCAAGATCTACCCAAAAATTAGAGATTTTCCAAATATCACCCCAAGGACTTGATCATTGGTGATACCTCTAAGGGAGTAAGTACTAGATTATAACTCAATCCTTTAGATAATAATCTTGCATTTGTTTCTCAACTTGAGCCAAAATCAATTGATGAAACTCTTGATGATGAGAGTTGGGTACTTGCTATACAAAAGGAACTCAACCAATTTGAGAGAAATAAGGTATGGGAACTTGTCCCTAGGCCTAAGGAACAGTTCATTGTAGGTTGCAAATGGGTGTTTAGTAACAAGTTAGATGAGCAAGGTCTTATCACAAGAAATAAAGCTTGATTGGTTGCTAAGGGATATAACCAAGAAGAAGGCATAGATTATGATGAGACTTTTGCCCTCGTTGCAAGATTAAAGGCCATTAGGATATTTTTAGCTTTTGCATGCCACATGAATTTTAAGCTTTTTCAAATGGATGTTAAAAGTGCATTTCTGAATGAAATCATTGAGGAGGAGGTCTATGTTGAACAACCTCTTGGTTTTGAGTCACATTATTTTCCAAAACATGTTTTTAAATTGAACAAAGCCTTATATGGATTGAAACAATCTCCAAAAGCTTGGTATGAAAGGCTTAGTTCATTTCTCTTGAAAAATGATTTTGAAAAAGGAAAGGTGGACACCACACTATTTGTTAAAAAACACAAGCATGATATGCTAATTGTACAAATCTATGTTGATGATATCATTTTTGGTGCTACTAATAAGTCTTTTGTGAGGATTTTGCTAAGTGTATGACTAGGGAATTTGAAATGAGCATGATAGGAGAGCTCAAGTTCTTTCTCGGTCTATATATCAAGCAAACCAAAGGAGGAATCTTCATCAACCAAGCCAAGTACACATGGAAAATACTCAAGAAGTTTGGCATGGATGGTTGCAAAGTAGCCAAGACCCCTATGAGTAGTACTATCAAGCTAGACAAAGATGAATCGAATAAGACGATAGATGAAAAAAGATATCGAGGTATGATCATATCTCTATTTTATCTTACTGCTTCTAGGTCGAATATCATGTTTAGTGTATGTACGTGTGCAAGGTTCCAATCCTCTCCTAGAGAGTCGCATTTAAATGTTGTTAAGAGAATTTTTAAGTATTTACATGGCACAATTCACTTAGGGTTATGGTATCCTAGGGATTCATCCTTTAGTCTCATAAGATATTCAGATACAGATTATACGAGTAGTTTATTAGATAGAAAAAGCACTTTCAGGACTTGCTAATTTATAGGTGAATGCCTAGTATCTTGGTTTAGCAAAAAGCAAGTGTCGGTTGTCTTATCCATCACAGAAGCCGAGTTTGTTGCTGCAGGTTATTATTGCACCTAATTTCTTTGGATGAAACAACAATTGAAGGATTTTGGCAAAGTGATTGATCACATTCATATTAAATTTAATAACACTTGTGCTATTAATCTTCCTAAGAATCCCATCTAACATTCTAGAAGCAAACACATAGATATTAGACAATATTCCCTTAGGGATCATGTGTAAAAGGGTGATGTTATGTTAGAGTTTATTAACACAAATCATCAACTTGCAGATATTTTCACTAAACCTCTCAATGATGAAAGATTGAACTTCATTAAGAGAGAATTTGGGAATGCTTGATGGAAGCTCCCTAAAGTGAAAATTTGATCTTATATGTATAATTGCTATATGTGTTGATTGTTGTTTATTAATTGTATGCCTTATATTTTCTATGTGGCACTTTTCATGTGGATCACAATTTTAATTCTTTCAAAACTTATTTTTTTTCATTCCTATCCTAGCTTACTCATAATTCTTAGTTGTTATCTTATCTTCACGGTCGCGAATTACAAGTCCTAGTCATTCAGCTGTCAAACATCAAATCGCGGTCGCGAGAATCAAGCTCCACTATGAATTTGGGTTAAGAATTCAATTTTTTTACCATTGAAGCACGTACATTTTTTAATAATTTGCGGTTGCAACTCATTGATTTATGGATACGAATTAAGGTAACTTCCTAGACATTTAAGTGATGTGACTGCCAACCGTTTCTATCTCTTCATCAATGCATTTATAGCTATTTCTAGTCGTTTATATAGACCTCAAATGGTTATAACAAACCCCCTTCAACAGTAACATCCTCACTTCACTTCCAACATCAATTTCTTTCTCTCAAAACTCTTTAAAATCACAAAACCTCTTCATCCTTTGCAATGGCTCCCAAAAAGATCTCAAGGGCAGACAAAGGAAAGGTTGTGACTCAGCCCTTTGGACCTTCTGCTCTCCATCTTATGAAAGGCATCACCAAGGAGGAGAAAAAGAGGTACAAAGCCAATTCTTCCAAAATCATCCTCCGCAACAAGATACCCTTTATCTTTCTACTGAAAACCTTGGACATCAATGCAGAGATTTGTATTTTCCTCTCTAATTTAAGCTGGACCGAGTTTCATCTTTTGGGATGAACCCAGATACGAAGAAATTATGCAGAAATTCATGTGCACTATTCAATTAAGTCGTAAAGCTGATTCACGGGCGGGGTATTACAGGTTAGTATTCTGGGCAATACGGGTTAGTTATTCTAGTCCTAAACCAACTTTCTTCTCTCTTCAATCTTCAAGTCGGAGAAAACATTCCCTTCATAATCTTCGCACTTGATGTCAATTACTCCGAATTTTGGTCGAAAATTTCAATTGAAACCAAACACAACCTGAGATCCTCCCTAGCCAAACATATTAAAACTCAACCCCTTTGGATACTCCATCGTACCATCACCTTTTTGGTAAACGCTAAAGGTGATGGTAACAAGAAAGTATCACAGAAAGACTTAGCATTTTCTTTTCTGCCTTGTCAAAAATAAACCAATTCAAATTTTTTGGTATCTTGTGGATCAATTTATCCATATGAGTACCAAACCCAAGAGCCAATTCCTTCTGCCTTCCCACATTATAGACATATATAGCTTTGTAGGGGGTACTTGATGAGGAAAATGAAAAATTTCTCACCAAGAAACTCTTTCCTTCATAAACTTTTCTTGATCTCATCTATCTCATCAACGCCAAAGTGATTCACCTAGACACCTATGCCTATACTCTAGGTTCCATTGGAGCTAAGAGAATGGAGACTTCATAAGCTTCCAAACGGAAGAGACTAGTTATTGAAAAAGGAGCTCCATCCATCCCTCCTTAACCAAAACCTAAGGTAAAACTCTCCCTTGCAACCATCAACAAAAAGCTTGAAAAGTTGATGAGAATGATGAAAAAGGAGATTTTTGTTCCTCTCTCATCTTCATAGTGATATGATCGATTTGCAAGAGAAGTTAGGAGTTTCTTCTTGCCATCTTTCGGACTTCACATAGTTTGATGATACTCAAGAAGAAGAAGGCAATGATGATGTTGAGGATGGAGATGAGGCTGAAGGTGAAGATCAAGGTGAAGATGAAGACTTTTCTAGAGATAATTCTCCTACTTTCTAGTTTAGGATCTCTTTTATATTTTTTCTTTTTTTACAAAAAATGTGATCCCACACAACTTGTTTCCAAGTTTATCTATATATAAAAAGTTGTTTCTTTGCTGAAATTCTATGTTATGTGATTGCTTTACTTCATTTGTTTATGCATTTGCTCCTTATGATTACTTAACTACTTATGCATGTATTTTTTTCCCTTATGAACCATCTTTTTAATCTTGCCAAAGGGGGAGAAATAGAAAGAATCTAAGTCTAAAGGGGAAAGAAAATAACTTGCAAATAATAGCATAAGTCGAGGGGAGCATCGTTCTATCATACTTAGGATTTTTAGAAATTTCACTTTGAATGATTGAATGCCATACTTAGGAAATTTCATCTTAAGTATTCATTGAATCATATTACACTCCAACTTTACATTTTTGCATTATTTTCCCTTAGGATCAATCTAGGTTGTCAAAATAAAAAATGAGGAGATTGTTGGGGTAGGATGGTTAATCATAAGTTTTGGACATCTTTTGATCTTGACAAAGGAGATTGATCAATCCTAATATTTTCAATTGAGTGTTGTTTTGCATAAATTAAGTTAGATAACAATTGGAAGTTAAAAGGATTGCATAATCTTAAAAAGGCAAAGTTCATCCAAATTCGCGGTTAGTGGTATGTAATTTGCAACAGCGACCTAGTTCAAAGAAAGGGTGAAACTCAACTAGAAGGATTCGCGGGCAACATTGCTGTTGTGACTCATCCAAAGATGGGAGTGCAAAGTCACAGACGAATTCGCGATGAGTGTCACGCCTCAGTCGTGATTGCAACTTTCAAAGTAATTAAAGAGGGAAGCCAGTCCATAATCATAGCATGCCAAGTGTTCTAAGTATCCGTTGGAGAATAAAATTCATGAGAGTGACATTTTGGGTAGCGATTGCGATTCAAAAAGAAGAAGATTGTCTTTCAAATAGAAGAATTTACGTCCTAAATCACGCCCTGTATAAAGAAGAATTATGACTGCGACTTTCATGGACAGTTAAAACATAACAACTATATTTTCATAATGTACCAATGAGGAGTTGCCACGTGGACTAGCCGTTAGACACAAACGGGTTTTTCCATCGTAATATTTGGCTCCCGTATGGAAATTTGGATTTCGAGACCGCAATTGACCAGTAGCGACCGCGATTCCTGCCTGACATACAATTAATGCAAAATCTGCCTAGCCTGTCTTGGAGATTTGTTGAGCTTTAAAGTCTAACATCTCTTTGGTGGGTATGAGGTATAAATACTCCACCAAACAGTGATAAATTAGACAGATAGAGAATTCATTACTTGTGTTACAGCTCTCAATCTTTTGCTACTCAATTTCTTCTCTTCTTTATGAGATTGTAAAAGTTAGGTATGAGCATTAAACACCAACTGTAAGAAAGGTTATAGTGTGAGCTTGTAAAAACACTTAAGAGAGGTTATTGTATGAGCCTTGAAAAACACAAAGTGTAAAGGTTATTGTGTGAGCCTTGAAAACACAAAGTGTAAAAGTTAGGTGTGAGCTTGGAAACACCATTCTGAGTTAGTGAAACACCCAATTGTAGAGAATTAGGGAGTAGACGTAGGGTTGATTATACCTGAATCGCTATAAATCTTGTGTCTCATCTTATACTCTTCTTTATCCCTTTAATTTTTTTTATACACCAATTTAACCCCCCTTCTTGGTGCCTAGGGCCAACAAGAAAAATAGAGAAAGCAAGAAAAAGATTAAAAAAGGAAAAGTTGTGAAGAAAGCAAATGAAGTTAAAAGGTAAAAATGAGAGGTATTTTCTCCTTTTTATACTTGCCAAATAGAACAAACAATTGTGCCAACAATAATTACAGGTAACCAAAATGCCTGCCTCGATTTGCCAAACTAATGCATTAATAATTGGTGATTAATTGTTCATAAGAGAAAACCAAAGGACTTAGTAGTTGGGTGTGGTTAAAAATCCAAAGCATTTAAACAATGCATTAAATAAGGCAGAATGGAACCCTTTAAAATAACTCATTCAACGGAAGGATCAAATCTCTATTAGAGAAGTGAACACCTCACTAACATCAATGTCTAAAGGGAAACCATTCAGAAGGGGACTATTGACAACCCTCACATATCTGAACACCCTGTAAATGAGTATATGCCTAACAGGTGGGTAGTTTCTTAGGCGAATGTAAATATAGAGACTGAACAATGATATCATTTGGCCAGTCAATTTCATTAATGACATAGTCAAGGTAAAGGCATTCTTAGGATCACTCTTAGTACCATTTAGAAGATCATGGGCGTATTTAATTTCATAATTTTTGGAGATCATGCAATTATAGAATAATTAAATTTCTCCAAATCCTAATGATAGTTAAGATTCACCTAAAGACTACTATTCATAGATGTAAAAGAATATCTCAGCAGCATAACTAAGGCAAAGCAATACTCTTACTCTCTAATTTTCCTATTATTACACCTAAAGAAAAAAAAAAACTTTTTTCAACTCGCAAACGACATTAGTAATTTAGGCATCAAAGTGATTGTCTTCATCTCATACCTTTTTAGCTCATCGATGTCTTGCCACATTACAATTTGATATCAAGGACATTAATATATTGCAAAATTTTATGAAATTCAATAAAATCTATACTTACTAAGTATATATATTATTTGAATCCATTTAGAATTAGTGAATAATTCTCATATTTTATGAGCTATAATTTAATATGTTACTAGTTGCAAATTCACTCATTGTGCATCTGACTATAATAATAAATGTTAGATTTATTTTATTAAATAAATAATTAATTAAAGGATTAAAATTATCAAGTGAATAAAAAATAAAAATTATAATTAAATTAGTATAATAAATTTTAATAAATACATATTTTAATATAAAAAATTTATAATCTCACTTTTTTATTTTTTTCATTTTTTTATTTTTTCTTGATTATATAGAAGATTAAGTAATGTGAATAATTTTCTACATTATTAAACTTCCTAATTGGTATTATTTATATTTTCTTTTGATTAATTGAAGAAACTAAATGCAAAACTTTCTATATTATTTTTATATGAAAAACTTTATATATTATTAGATTTTCTATTTTTAGTTACTTAAATAAATTAAACCTTTAATTATTAGTTTATTCATCACATAACAAAATAAAAAATATATTATATTATCACTTGTGAAAGATTATTATTTTTTAATATAGTTATTTGACAAATAAAAAATACTTATTTAAAACTTAATTTGAGATTGGAATTAGTATCTACATTAGTCAAGAATCCTCACGTTGCATGGTATGATTATATAATAAATTTTGAATAAATATAATATTATTTTAATTAATTAATTAATTAAATGATTAAAATTGATATATAAATAATAATTAAAACTATTATTATTTTATAAAAATATTATCAAGCAAATAAAATAATAAAATTAAAAATAGAATTAAATTAGTACAATACATTTTAGTAATAATATAATTTTTCATATAAAAATAAAAAAAATTTGTAATTTTATTTTTTTACTTATCACTTTTTTATCCTTTTATTTTTTATTTTTTTATATATAGGAAACTAAATATAATCATTATAAATTTTGAAATTTGTTTATATTATTAAACTTTCTAAATTATTTTTACATATAGAATTTCTTATATTGTTAAACTTTATTCTTTGTTTAATTGAAAAATTAAATATTCAATTATTATCTTGTCACATGGAAGAATAAAAATATATTAAATTGCTAGTGGTAAAAAATATTATGCTAAATTACTTGACAAATGACAATCACTCATTTAAATTTGAGTTTGAGATTGAAATTAATATATATAATAGTCACAAATGTGTGGTATGATTATAATAATAAATTTTAAATAAGTTACTATTTTATTTTTATTAAATAATTGTTTAATTAATGAAATATTAAAATTAATATTTAAATCATAATTAAAAATGTATTAGGATTTTATAAAATATAATTTTCTAATTAGACCTTTTCAAGTAATATAATAATAAAGAATTATAATTCAATTAGTTTGATAAATTTTAATAATAAAATAATTTTTTATACAAATACAAAATATAGCATTATTTTTTGTTTTATTGACATCTTTTATCTATTTAGTTCTTTCAATTTTTCTTATTATATAGAAAATTAAATGCTTAATTCTATTAAACTCTTAAAAAAGACAAATGCAAAATATTTTATATATTATTAGACTTTATATATTATTTTTATGTAAAAAAATTCTATTTTATTAAATTTTCTATATTTTCCTTTGGTCGATTATTAAATAATTAGTAAGTTAGTTTAATGACTAAAAAATTATATAGAAATAATAATTAAAATTTATTATGATTTTATAATATACCATTATTCTATAAAAATATTATCTAGTTAGATCTTTTAAGTAAATAAAATAATAAAAATATAATTAATTTAATTTAATAAATTTTAATAATAATATAACTTTGATAAAAAAAATTTTATATTTCACTTTTTTTGTTGGTTAATTTTTTTAATCTTTTTGTTCTTTTGATTTTTCTTTATTGTATAAGAAACTAAATACCTATTATTATGAATGTGAAGAACTTTTTACATTATTAAATGTCCTATTGTTTTTATATGAAAAACTTTCTACTTTATTAAATTTTATATTTTTTAATTAAAATAACAAATTTTTCTTAAATAAATTATAAGCCCAAATATATATATATATATATATATATATATATATATATATATATATATATATATATATATATATATATATATATTAACTGAATCAATTTGAATCTATATATAGTATTAGCAGTTTTTCATTAAATCTAAGGTTTTTTTTTTTGAGGGAACTGTAGGTTTATTAGTTTAGAATTCAAATTCTATTAATTTTTGCAAAATTTAATTTATGGAATGGAATGGATTTTAAAAAAGGGATTAAAGAATTAAAATTAATTTCTTTAGTTTTTTAGCGAAACTTATAGCAAACCAAATGAATTCTATGTAAATTTATTCCAAATACTAACTAAGTTTGTCGTACATAAGATATGTATTCTCTTTTTTTTTTTTTTTTTTTTTCTCTGGTACATAAAAAAATGAGTTTTATCAAAGATGATGGATTTTTTTTTTTTTTTGGAGAGTTGCCATTTCAAGGTAAATAACGTAAATTAAAGCTACATTATACCTTATCTAGCAAAGCAAATAATTTTTATTTTAGAAAAGATAAATTTTCAAACTCTCAATTTCCAGAGTCCCTTTAAGTTGCTTACCTTTATATTAGCTTTGTTGGCAAGCAGTGCCTATTAAGAAGATTATATATAAGCTTTTCTTCAGTTGATTTTTGGACTGTAAAGAAAATTTGATTCAAACTGTAAAAGAAACTTAGGAAATAAGAAAATCAACAAAACACAAATTTAATTTTTAAATTGCAAAATTTCAAAAGGTTTTCACTATAACAAAAACAATGAGAATTTTTGTTTTAATATATATATATATATATATATATATATATATATATATATAAGATGAGGACAGATATATTGATTTTATTAAATGGCAAACCAATTCCCAATATTATCAAGTGTAAGAAATCCTGCGCAAGATATATGTTCTTGGATTGGAAAAAAAAAAAAAAAAAGAAAAAATCTTATGCTTGTATTTCACACCTTCTTAACATTTAGCTCACAGTGCATGTAGTTTTCTTCAGTGAATAAGAATCTCACGCTATATGTATACACACACACACACACACATTCATTTGCTAGCAAATCTTGCAAAAAAAATCAATTTCTTGTGGTTAAAAATACCCAGAAAGTTTGTTTTTTTCTTTAATGTATTAATAGGTCTTGAATATATATATATATATATATAAAGAAAACGTAACAAGTTGATGAAGAAAGTTGGTTCATTATGGTATATGTATGAACAAAGCTTTTTCAGATCATTGATGTTAAGTTTTTCACCATTTCGATGAAAGCGTATAGGCAAAAGAGATGTGTCTGCCACAGTACAAACAATCCTTCTCTCTTTCTTTCCATGACATAAATGCGTGTTCTGTTGATGATGAAGATGATGATGACACAGATAATTAAAATTTCCTGATGTTATAGGTATATATACCAGAAATCATGATTTGGGTAAGAAGGAAAAAAAAAATCATTATATAGTTGCCTCCCAAAATTTTTTTTTTTTAAAAAAAACTTAGTAGATATATCATATCATCTACATGGGATATTTTGCCCATATTCATATAAATGGTTCTTTAGATGGAATAGGATAGAATCTACTTTCTGAGACACTCTAGGGTACAACCCTCAACAGCATAACACATTAGGAATTTGTGGGTCCTCCAATGATAATCCAGTACATTACATGCATCATCATCACCATCTTCTTTTCCTTTTTTTTTTTAAATATTTATGCTTTTACATATATTTACTGATCATCAATCCAGCAGAGAGAATGTTCTCTGTAGATTAATTTATTAAAGTTCAGCTGCTTCAATTTGCTTTTCTTCTGTAAAATTATGTATATATTATAATGAAATTTGAAAATAAAGCGAATGCAGTCATAGAAAGGCAAAAGGAAATGCAATAGTATATATACATATAAAAAAAAAAAAAAACTAATAGTCTTTTCAAAATCCCACAATTGATTTCAGGAGATCTCCAATGTGGTCCCTTGATTAGTCTGACCAATGTGTCCTTTTGACATGCTTTTAACGTATAACATATTCCCTAGTGGCCAATCAAGAAAGAGAGAGGATGGGAGGGGTCCATTATTGTTTTGTTTATATGAGATTCCCTAGTAGCTATAATCATAATCCTGCTGCTGATACATACTTTTGCTTTCCCCAGAATCCACACTTTTTTTCTTTCTTTCTTGAATCCCTGGCCAGACGTGTGTTTGTGTGTCTCTCTGTCTGTCTATTGAGAAAGAAAGCAAGAAAGAATTCAAAGAAAACGTACACTAGTGACCAAGATCATTATGCCTATAACTTTTATGCACATCAGTATCATGAACCTAAGCATGCACTTATGCTAAGTGTTTTCAACTCTTAATTTAGTGGATGTAGGTCCCATCTCTATGCATTTATTTTTCATTTAATCAATCAATTAATAATTAATATAGATATCTACCCAACGTGTAAATTTATAAAATTTTATTAATCTTTTTATTTTATTTTATATTTAATCGACGTGAAATGTTACACTTTAACTTATATTAGTAAGATTACTAAGCAAACTAGATCCACTAATATAGCATAATTTAGTTAGTCTTTTGATGTAAGGCGAAATTTCTGGCTTAAAGTTTCTTGGTTCATCCAATATTGGTGAAAGTATATAGGCATGCAAGGGGCCAGCTTACGACTCCACTAGCTATATGCAAAAACAAAGGACAATGATCAATCAAATGGTTAGGAACAGGTTGTTGATAAGATAAATACCAGTCGCACTGCTTTATTTACTATTCATTCTCAATTCCATTTGCTTTTGGATTTATTAACGCAAAGCAATGAAAGGGCCATAGAGCAAGTGGGTATTGTCATTTGTGTGTTTCTTCATATATATATATATATATACCCCATCCATTGCCTTATACTTAACTGGTAATGCATGTAAAGCTGAAATAAACATTGACAAAATGGTTAGCAACATCTTGTTCCTAGATTCAAAATACTTTAGGACCCCCAAAAAAGCAAAATCAAAAATGAAAATTAACATCACTAGCTAGTACTCAACTTTGGTGGTTTCAGTACACTATGATTAAAAATGAGGATTTTGAACTTCTTTTGTGATTACTGTACCTATAGCCCCAAAACAAGAAATGAAGGTTCTTTCTGGACCTCATATCATACTTGTATAGCTAATTCCAGGTACTCTTCAACATTGATTTATTGAGTGAATCTTTTTGCTAATTATATATACAAATTTCTTTCAACTAGTCTTTTTATAATCAACAATTAGCATACAATAGCATGAGAAACAGCAGCGCTAGATATTTATTCTCTAATGCTTCAAAATTTATATAGAAAATGAAATTCATTAACCACAACTAAATTAATCTAAATTTTAAAGCATTGAACAAAAAGCTATACATAATAACTTGTTAATATGTAGGACAAAACCATTATATATATATATATATATATATATAATGATCTATCACACTAGCAAGGAAGTAGCAACATCTTGGACAGTAGCTATATCTCTAGCAGAACAGTGACAAGTCTTCTTATTGAACTTATGAACTTAAACTTGCTTACCCCTCCTCTTGAATCGTGAACTTGGGTTTGCTAGATAGATACCCTAGTAGCTAGCTGGCTAGCCAGTTAGGACTACAGACAATAGATAACCAGAGGTCTTAGGAAATGTCCCCAAGACAAGCGTGTTACAAGATGGGTGCGATCATCATGTGCATTTCCTCTACTATGATGATTGTAATGTCAGATGTGGTAATTGTAATAAATTAAATGAGGTATGGGTTTTTATTCTTGATGATGATGAGATCCCTTTGTTAACTTATTGAAAGTGCATGTCAAATTGAAGTGATGATCGGTCTTGTATCAAAGAAAACAACACATAAGAGATTAGACAACTGGTTAAAGGAATTATACCCAAGAGATAAGTGTTATAGTAATTATATTCTGTCTGAAAAGGTTTGTATAAAGATGGGCATCACATCATGAAAACCCTAAAAACCGTGAGAATGATATATATATATATATATGTTGTTATTCCACAGAACAGGAACAACAAGAAAAGATGAGATAAGAGAAGAACCTGAATCTTTTTGAAATTACAATGCTGCCCTTGACCTTGAAAGAAGAAAATAAAAGAAGAATCTGTAAAATACAACGATGGATAACATATAAAGGAATATGCATGGCTCCTCATACGCCATCCACGGAGGCCATCGATGCTCCGGTGGGCTCTGCAAATGGCATACAGGGAGCCAGGCACATAAAATATATATGTATGCACATGATAAAGCATGCATATCACTAATCAAATCAACATGTGTGCCTATATATCATATATATTAAATGCTAATCTGTAGCTAGTCCATGATGATATATACATGCTTATGTATGAGCATGAAATGGGAAAAATAAGGGATAGATACACAAAGTATATGTGCATCCAAATGAGGAAAAACTTTTCATCTTCTCCATAAAGAAGTTGAAGAGAAGTTGTGTATGTGATATATAAGTATGAAATGAGACAAGGAGAAGAAGTGGGGAATTAGAAGGCGCAAAATTAGGGTAAAGAGAGGGGAAAGAAGAGTGGTATTTATGGAGGGAGAAGAAGAGAGAGGGATCTGATGAAGAACTGAGTCATAATCAAATGTAGAGCTACAAAAGCCCCACAACAACACAAAACCCTATTGAATTGGCAAAAAAAAAAAAAAAAAAAAGAAGCCAACCAAGCAGCTAAACTTGAGGGAATAGTAAGGCAAGGGTAATATATATTATAATTTTGTTTTTGTGGGGTTATATATATATATATATATATATATATATATATATATAATATGTGGTATTTTAAGAAGGAAAGCAGGAAAGAATGTGGGGTTGGAGTTGCACCCTTTGCTTGCGACTAAATATAGACAACATGATAAATGAGAAAGATGGGGAGAGAAAAGAGAAATGGTGGTGATAGCGTTGGTTTTGGGTTTGGGGTTGGGTTACTAACCACGCAATTTCCTAAGCTAACCCTTATGTTGGTTTGAAATCTCCTTTTCTGGGTCGTAAAGCAAAGGTTGCTTTTCTTTCTCTGAACCCCATTTTGTCTTGGAGTGCTTGGAAACACATGGATTCTCTTCTCTATCTATTTATCTCTCCATTTTCTTTCTTACTGTCTTTCTTTATTCTCTCTCTCTCTCTCTCTCTCTTTCTTTTTTTTAATAAAGTGAAATAATAAAAAGAAAGAAGAAACACAACATTGCTATTGTTAGTTAGTCTTTTTTTTTAAAAAAATTTTGTTATATCCCTTTTCCTTTATTTCCATCCTTTTTCTTTTTCTTTCTCCTTTAATATAGTATACATAATATTTAATTACCTTTTGTTAGTTATCTAAGTTTCCATTTGAATTATTTCAAAAAAAAAAAAAAGTTTCCATTTGAGCTAAGAGTTCACAACCTTATAATTTTAGCTAATACATTATACGTGGATTCTACATAAAGGAATAATACCAAGCAAAAACTCATTCATCATCTTGATTATTTTTAACTATCCAGTAGCTAAGCAACTCAGATTCTCTCTCCGCAATTAACCTTTTTCTGTTTAGATCTTTTTATATATGTTAAAAATAATCCATGCTACTTTGCTACCTAATTCTGCACTTCTGTCCATTTACCTCTCATCCCTCATTTTTATGTATATTGTTTATAATCTTTCATACCTAACCAACCATTAATTTAATTTTCACTATATATATATATATATGAGGAATGTGAAACCCTATCGCTCTTGTCTCATTTTTGTTTTCTCTTCTGGTTGGATCTGGTAATTAATTCTTACTATATACTTGTAGCTCACCTCCAAGAAATTTTATTGCTTGGTAGCTATAGAGTTAGGACAGTGAATATATATATATATATATATATATAGAGAACCCCCTTTGTACATGAACTGCAGAAGCAATAACAAAAAAATTTCAATGATAATTGTAATCTTATGCGATTGTTCTACGAATAGTCAGTATCCTTATAAGAATCTTTTCCTGTCAATATAAGGCCACCAATAGAATTTTAGGGTTGACATTAAAAACAACACACAAGTGTCAGGTTCAACTTGTATTTCTCTCAACCTTTCATTTATATAATCAACCATATGTATATATCTTTGATTTTATTTCTAAACTATATATATATATATATATATAGTTCAAAATTATTATGACCCGACAATATTATTTTTGTTATAGCACATATGAATTATGTATCTTCTGACAAAATTGTTTGTTTTTATCATATAACTATGGCAATGCATGTGAAAAAGTAATTATTCAGCCACAAACTTGGCCCTTTAACTCATGAGTGTTTGGTATGCATACATATGTGCCCTATACCAGTAGTAATTAGAGGTCCAAAAATCAATTGTTTTTGAGAAATGTTAAAGCTATAGTCTCGACTTGAAATTATCTATTAAACAATTCTTTTCAACTTATTAGGCTTATAGAAGTCGAACGTGATCAAACCCTAAAAATCCCTTTCTTTCATTTTAATGGGTTGACGATAATTTTCTTTTTTCTTTCCTTATCTCTAGGGTCTAATTCGTTTTATTTGTCTGATTTGTTTCTTTTAATCATGGGGGTAGCACTTAGATAGCATATGTGTGAACCTGTCCTTCAAATGTTGCAAAAGATGCACTTTTATGAAAATTGTCCTTTGGCACTCACATTATAGTGGCAAGCGTGAATTTTATGTAACTATACTATTAAGCATTGAATTCTTTTGGTTGCTTTATATATATATATATATATAGGCCAATAAAAGTATAGTTTCCCGAATGGACATGCTATTTCTCACTCAAAATTTTATTATCCATTATGCACCAAAATATTTTTTGTTTTTTTTCTCACCTATGTATATGTGTGTGTGTGTTTGTGTGTGTTCAAGTAAGATTTACCAACTCTTAGAGATAAAGAAAGATTTGATATTGTTTTATAGAAAACTATGATTGTTAAAGAATTGTAGTTTCCAAGTATCAAATAGAAGAATTTTAATATAAGTTAAAAACACTAAAGTACTGCACCGACCAAGGACTCAGAATGAAATAGGAAGCTGATATGAACCTAACAAAAGCTTTGATCGCTAGCCATCATAACCCTACCCATCAATATGTAGGTCTATATTTAGTATAAGAGACAAAGTTGCATGAGTCAATTTTTAAGGGCAAGAAACAAAGACATCTGCATATAATTGCTTTTTTGACTTCTTTATTTTTATTTTTATTTTCATGTGTTCAATTGACACATATTGGGTACATATGTAACTTGTGTTAATTGCATCTACTTAGATATGGCAATATTCTAATAATTTAAGCTTTTCTATGTTTTGCTTATGCAGATGTGTTCACTTAAAATTTTCCTCCTAATCATTTTAAAATTTGTATCAAATTTATATCCAAATTAAGTTTGTGGTTTACGTGTCTTCCAATTCAAGAACCAACAAAAATTGGAATTTTATGCATTATCCATGGTGAAATTGACATCTATTAAGGAAAAGTTTAGAGGAGGGATATTGGGATGATATTGAAATGTCTATCGGACCAACAAATGCACCTATACAGAACGTTGACATATTGGAAAAGTGTATATTGGGTCAAGCTAGGATATCTATTGGGTTGTTGTGTGGAAAATAATGACAAAGAATTTAGCATTTTTAGAATTTTTTTTCCCCTCACGGTATTTAAAACTATTATATATTTTTGCACTAGGTACACTGAACACTATACGTATTAATTCTTATAACCAATCTGGATTAGTTTAGAATTAAGATTTAATTGAATTGCCTTTGCGATATATTAGATAATCTTGCGTAGGATTCAGAAAGCTGTCTTTAGATCCAGTAGCGCTTTTGGCTTAGAGTTGAGAAACTTTCTTTAGTTCTTTTAAATTTACTTTCTATTGAAGTTTAGTTGTAAGGAAATTATTAGTAATTCATACTTCAGTTGCATTGCATATAATTGCAGGATTTATTTTGGACAATTTTTTATGGACCCCAAGGTATGCACTTCATTCACTTGCACTTGAACCATGCAATAATTCTAAGCCTGATTCAATGTACATGTCTTTTGTGTATATATATATATATATTCTGAAAAGAACATCATTTTGTATTGTTCCACAAGGTGGCACATTCTCGAACTAGGGCATTCTAAGGTCACTTTTTTTTCTTTTTTTTTTTTTTTTGTGGGTCAGGGTCGGTGACTTTCGGTTACGAACCCATCGGATAATTGAGTCATAATATAAAAATAAATTGAATAATTTTTCAAATTAAATTATTTATCATTTTAATTTTTTAAATAAAATTATTATTTTAATTTTAAATAAATTTTATATTTTAATAATTTAAATCAAACCACATTTGAACTCATTAAAATTGATCAATTAGATTAATTTGTAGATTAAATCAAATTATAACTTAAAAATTTTAGATTTTTTTGAATTTGAGTTGTTTTTAATTTTTTTAGATTGACTGAAATTGAAATAATTTTTTCAAGTTTAAGTCAAATTTTATAGTGAATCAAAAATTGTTCTCTAATATCATATATGATAGAAAAAATGAAAAAAATAATAGATTTATGACTTATTGGTCAAAAAAATCTAAACCTTTGTATGCTTTGGCAATTGTATCCAATTCTTTTAATTTTAACAAATTTAATCAATTTTGCAAAAATTTTGACAATTATAGCCAATTTGAGATTTTGGTCAAAATTAGATGACATGATTCATGACATATCATGTATATAAGATTGAATTTTAAACCTAATGACTCACTAAATACATTTTTTAAAATTCAATCTTATATGCATGATATGTCAAAAATTATATCATCCAATTTTGAACAAAATCTCAAATTGGCTATAATTGGTAAAACCTTTGTAAAATTGGCTAAATTTACCAAAATTAAAAGAATTAAATATAATCATCAAAATACACAAAAGTTTAGATTCTTTTTATCAATAGTTCTAGATTTAGTATAAAAATAACATATCTAAGTTTATTAAAAGTGAATAAAAATAAAAAAAGAGGTTACTATTGATCAACTCCGAGCAACCCAAACTGAAATAATAAAATAGTAACTCTAGAGGGAAAAATTGAGTGAGAGGAGGAGGATTTTAAAATTGAGAAATTAAGTAATTTTTTCAGTAAAAGTTTGAGGTGCAAACAAAATGTAATTGTTAAATTAAAAAACTTTATTTTGAATTACATAGTAAAACCTTAATTTTTTTAAAAAAATTTATACAGGATAATTATTGAGTATGCATGCCTAGTAATAATGTTATTGAATAAGGCTTAGTATCAACATTTTATCTTTCATAATTTCTTTCTTTATTAACTATTATTGACAGAGCATTAATTTTCACGCTACATACAATATGTCACCTTATTAAAAAGATACATGTTAGTGTAGGATAATTATCATATGAGATGTGAATGAGTTTGTATAAATTAGACCTAGTCTTTCGTCTCTCCAATTTTGACATATTATATGACATACTATTTACTTTTTCTCATAGTATTTGTAATCTCTTTTATCATTGATGCGGTAAGTGTGGAATAAACAAACCCACTAGGCCATTCGTGCCCCAGAAACTTTCTTATTTGTCTTAGCTAACTTGTAATTAGAAAGGCTTCCCCAATCAAGTTATCCGTTCATGGTCGCTGATAAATGAGACGTTGGAATTTGAGACTTTCTACTACTAACATTTCTATAATACCAATGAGAACTAATTCTGTCGACCCCAATCACCCCACTAGAGGCATAAACGATGCTCCTTTCTTTTCCACCACAAAGCAACACCATAACCTTAAAAGCCACCCCACAAACTAATGACGGAAGTTGCATTGTTATTACCCCTATCCCTTTCAACTTGGAGATCCTAGAACAGACCTCAGTGTCAAATTTCTTCTTTCTGTGATGAATGAATTCAAATTAAGCATGATTAAATAAATAAGAAATGTAATAACTACTTTTTGCAGGTATGGTGTTAAAAAAGCCCATTGGAGGGCAAGATGAAAAGCTGAGCAGTAGCGTAAAGGAAAATATATGATGTTAGAGGAAGTAGATGAGCGAATGCTATAATTAAGAGTGGCTAATGTCGCCACACCTGCTTAATAAATGACCAAAAGGTCAATTAGGTAAAGAAACAAACACTGAACATAATGGAGAGCCAAGAAGTCAATGAGACATTTAGTAGAAAGGACCTCAACAAGCACATAGAGGAAGCAATAGCAAAATTGAAAAAGAAGCAGACTATCAAAGACTTTGGCATTTCATATTAAAGCCCCTTAGCAGCCAGTATACTGAGCCAGCCTATTCCTGAAAAATCAAATTGCCCAACATTGAGTCATATTATGGCATAACGATTCACTTATCCGCCTTTAGGGACATAATTTACATTGAAGCTGTGTTGCGTAGGGCATTTCTAAAAACACTACAAGGAGCAACGCAAGAATGGTACATAAGCTTGGAGAAGGGATCAATTACTAGTTTCTAATAGCTAGAAAACTCTCTTCAAGCGAGATTTCTAACCTGCATAAAGATGAAGAAACTGTTAGTAGACCTATATGAAATAATCAGCATGGAAGGAAAAGTCCCTTGGGGAATATATAGATTGCTTTAATAAGGTGATCATCCGCATTAACCATTTGAACGTAGAAATAGTCATCAATTAATAGATAAAAAGGGTTAATTACTCTGAATCCTCTAACATTTGTCATATTTAATCAAGTCGTTCATCACATTTCAATATTATACTAAGTCACTACTCACATTTGTCTCATTACACTAAAAAGTTATTTAACATTAAAAAAAAACATTTCCCATTAGTCAAAGAGGATAGTGTGATAAACATTTTCTGTAAGTATCCACATTACTAGATTGTTTCCAATGTGAATGGTGTGCTATCATCAAAGATTTTAGACATTTCTCTCTCTTTTTTATTTTTTGAATATAACATGAATACTCTACTTTTTTTTAAAAAAAGAAAAACTTAGACTAATATGTCTTAACTGTTATATATATATATATATATATATATATATATATCCAGAGAAAGCAATCAATATAATTTGCTTTTAGATCTATTCTAAATGTCCAACTCTATAACTTTACAAAATATTGATAGTGGCTTAAAAACTATTTCTGACTCACAAATCATAAGTGGTATCTCGCAAGACATTATAACTATTCAGGTTATGTGAATATCATTAATTTAACATAACATATCTTATAAATAGTATTATAATCTTTTTATCATATTATATTTCAATTGAACATAAGGCATTAATCATATCATCCTTATATAGTTCAATTAAATTATTTCTCGATCTCTTGGTGTCCTGATGTAAAATTACATTAATAATAGTTATCAATTCATTTTCGCATGATCATGTGATTTCTTTAGTCTAACTCATAGTGGGGCTCAGAGATACATTTCTTGTAAATACATGAGGGAAATTTTTCTTCGCAATCATGCATATTCTTTTATATGATTTACTTCATGTCCAATATCAATCTATATAATCATCTTGATAAAGATAATATTGGACTATATCAAAACATAAGGTTTATAACATTTGAATCTATGGTGATTTTCAAATCACAAGATTAAGTTAATACTATTGTGTGAGAATTACTTATAACAACTTATCCATGTAGTATTCCCATATTGGATTGGTCCAATATAATGTTTTTAAAACATGTATGTATATATATATGTGTGTGTGTGTGTGTTTGACTTAATATCCTATATTTATGACTAATAAAACATAGCTATAAATTAAAACACATAATATAACTCATTCATTATTATCCCAATAATAATGATCGACAAAGGAAAACTTAGAATAGAATCTTTACACCTAAGAGTTTTACCATCAAATCACATATTTGATGACATTAAATAGAATTACTATTCATAAAATTTATCATTTAGTTGTAAACACAATATAATGGAGATATTCAACAAAAAAGCAATATTGGTATTATTAAAAATATCTATTGCAAAAATTGGCCTACGACACATTACTAACAAAATCATGGTAATGCTAGAGGGCCTAAGCTTAAATGAACATGCAAGTAAGATTTAAAGGTGAACACTCGACATAAATACATGAGAGAAGCATAACTTATAGCCTAACTAAAAAGATAATATGATAGTTAGAAGGAACTTACACCACTAAGCACCTTAAGGTATGAGGTTTTGTTATGGATCAGGTAAAAAGGGGAAAACTAAAATGTCCTCCATGCATACCAAATTAGCAAACAATAAAGACCAGAAGAAATATTATGAGTTTCACATGGATAATATACATGCAAACACCTAAATAGAGAAGATATAAAGACTCATGCAAAACGAAGCTTTGAGTAAATTTACTAACAAAAGAGATCAATTTGAGGAATGTCAAACTAAGTTAAGGGAGAACAAAAGATTAAGCTAGATAAAATCGATAAAGGTTAGTAATGTGATCACTAAAAGACAAATGCACGAGGACAACACTACCAAAAGCAAAGGTATACATAGAAAGTCCACACAATCATTATTTAGAGCATAAAAGATTGATAACAATCATATTTGATCATGAAGACCAAAAGAATGTTAGGGAACCACATGCAGATACTATGATTATGGAAGGTATCATAGATAAATACGTCATGAAATGATGTTGGTAGATATAAAAAGCTTGATGAATTTAATGAAATTATAGTGAGCACATCCAAAATTGAGCTTTTGTTGGTGTTAATGCTCTTTTATAGGTTAGAGAGGCAAGTAAATTCCCATCAAAGGATCAACGAATCTCATTTTAGAACTCATAGGTGAAAAGGAAATAGCGGTGAAAAATAGTGTGTTCATGGTGGCAAATGTCCAAATCACCTATAATGTTATCCTAAGGCAACCTATCTTATACAAAATTAGGGCTTATATCTACCTTAGGTAGTTCTCAATTGAACATAAGACATAGATCATGTCATCCATATATAGTTTAATTAAATTATTTCTCGATCTCTAAGTAAACTGATGTAAAATGACATTGATAACATTTATCAATTAATTTCCTTATTACCATGTAATTTCTTCAGTCTAACTCATCACAGGGCTCGAAGATATATTTCTCATAAATAGATAAAGGATAAATTTCTTCTTAATCACTCATTTTCCACTATATGATTTACTTCATATCTAATATCAATCTATATAATCATCCTAATAAAGATAATGTTGGACTATATCAAAACATAAGGTTTATCGCATTGAAATCTATGATGATTTTTAGGCCACAAGATTAAGTTAATACCATTGTATGAGAATTACTTATAACAACTTATCCATGTAGTATTCTCATAGTGGGTTGGTCTAATATAATATTTCTAAAACATGTATATATGAGCATGACTTAATATCATATATTTATAACTAATGAAATATAGTTATCAATTAAAATGCATACTAGTCGTTATTCATTATTATCCTAACAATAATGATCGACTAGGGACAATTTAGAATAAAATTCTTTACACCTAAGAGTTTTATTATTAAGTCATATACTTGATGACGTTAAGTAGAATTAACTATTTATGAAATTTATTATTTAGTTATAAACACAATATAATGGAGATATTTAATAAAAATTCAACCATGATATTAATAAAAATATCCATTACAAAAATTGGCCTAAGGTATATCAATAACAAAATCATGGAAATTCTAAAGGGTCTGAGCTTAAATGAACCAACAAGCAAGATTTAAATGTGAACACCATAAATAAATACATGAAAGAAGAACAACTATAGCCTAACTAAAAAGATAATATGATAGTAGGAAGGAACTCACACCACTAAGCCACTTAAGGTATGATGTTTTGTTTTGGATCAAGGTAGAAAGGGAAAAACTAAAATGCCCTCCATGCATACTGAATTAGCAAACAATAAGGACAAGAAGAAATATTATGAGTTTCATATGGATAATATACATGACACTAAAAATGTAAACACCTAAAAACAAGGGACAAAAAGACTTATACAAAATGGAGCCTTAGGCAAATTTACTAATAAAAGAGATCAATTTAAAGAGGGTCAAATTGACTAGAGAGAGAAAAAAAGGTTGAGTTAGATAAAACCAATAAGGTTTATTATTGTGATCATTATAAGAATAATGCATGGGGAGAACACTACCAAAAAAAAGGTATACATAAAAAGTCCACACGATAATTATCTAGAGCATAAAAGATTGACACCAGTCATATTTGATCATGAAGAGAAAAAGAATAGAGGACCATATATAGATACTATAATTATGGAAGGTATCATAGATAAATACCTTATGAAGGAATGTTGGTAGATACAAAAAGTTTGATGAACATAATGAAATTGTAAGTATTTAAGGGTTTGAGCACATCTAGAATTGAGCTTCAATTAGTGTTAATCCCCTCTTATAAGTTAAAGAGGCAAGCAGATTCCCATCAAAGGATTAGCTAATCTCACTTTAGAACTCAGAGATGAAAAGGAAATAGCCAAGAAAAATATTTTGTTGATGGAGGCAAATGTCCATATCGCCTATAATGTTATCCTAAGCCAACCTTTCTTATACAAAATAAGGGTTTAAATCTACCTTAGGTATTTATGCATGAAAATACCAATAGTAATAAGGATAGCTATCTTAAGAGTATAAGAACAACTAGCAAGAGATTGCTACACATTGGGCTTTAGAGAAGTGGTATAACACTTATTAGTTGAACCATTAGATATGCCAACAAAATAAAATCTCACAAATGCTATTAAGCAAATAAAAGCAACTATCATTCATGATAAAAGCCTAAGGCTTAAAATAGACACTTAGCCCAAACTAGAAAATGCCATATGTTGAATTTTATAAAAGCATATGTCCATTTTCACCTAGGTGCTAGAGGATTTTATGAGTGTTGACCTAAAGATAATATCTAAAAAGGATTGACTCATTGTGTCAAGGATGATCAAGGAGGTTCAATACCTGGAGTGGATATCTAACTTAGTGCTAGTAAGAAAAACTAACAAAAAATAAAGAATACACATAGATTTCACCAACCTCAACATAGCCACACTGAAAGAAGCTATCCACTATAGAACATAAACCAACTAGCATAATCCATAATCTAGAATGAGAGGTATATCACTCTAGATGTAGCAAAAGATATTATTAAATTAAAATGGACAAGAATAATGAGGGCACACTAGTTTCATCATAGACAAAAGGATCTACTACTACTTGTTCAAATTGTTTGGACTAAAAACTACTAAGGCAATTTATTATAGGCTTGTTAGCAAAACGTTCAGAGGATCATTAAGGAAGACTATAAAAGTATATGTCAAAGCATCAGATTCTATACCTCTAAATGTGGAGCTTGATGATGAGAATCATTGAATGCATCCTTATAATGTAAAAAGAATTGGTAGAGAAAAAGAACAAAGTCTTAGGAAACCTTGGAAAAGCTTAAAGCTAAGCCTAAAACTAGAAGCCCAAAGCCAAACCTACAACTATAACCCAAGTTGTTAGCCTGAGCATATGGGATGTACAGCCCATAATGCAGGGTTGTATAGCCCACATACAAGGTTGTACAACCCTCCCTTAAATCCTAGCCCTTGGAATCTCCTGAAACCAGTCCCCCCTTTAACCTTGGGGTTGCACAACCCTAACAAATGGATATACAACCCTTTCCTAGCTATAAAACCTAAATGAAAATCTAAATTCCAAGAGATCCATCTCCTTCTCTATGATTGGATACGTCCATAGTGCAATCTGAACCATTTTAAGGTCCGCGTATTTATACATTATTTATAAATACCCCTTCATTTGAAGACAGCGAGAGGCTTGGACAACTCTATCAAAACTCTGCCAAAATTCACTCTTAAAGCATACTTAACATAGAAACCCTAAATCTAAGCTCACCCCAACTTATTCCAAGGTGAACAAAACCTTAATCTTGCACTTCTTGTGCATTCTTTAGCATTTTAGAGGATAATGAATACATGGAGTGCCTCTGGGGGAAAAAAAAAAAAATCAAAGAAAACATCCATAACCCTTAACCCCTCTCTTCTTTCTCCTTTTATGTTCTTTTATGTTTTCAAAAACCTAGAATTTAGGGGTTGTACAACCTTAATGTAGGTTGTACAACCCTAATAATGGTTTGTACAACCCTGATTTCCTGGGCATAGTCCTACAAAACCCTTCTCTTCCCATCTGGGTTTCCTTTTATCAAAGCAATCTTTTATGATTTTTTTATTACTCTAATGGCAGAATAAGATGAGGCTAGATGATGGCCAAAGACCCCTATTCATTTCAGAAATGAAGTTTTGAAATGGTTTTTTTTATGCTTCATTCAATCTTAGTCTTCATGTTCTTTCATGTTGATTTAATGTTGATTTTGATTCTATTTTAATCACTTTAAGATAGTGACTAAGTGAGGAACTTATGGTTCTAATAATCTTCAGAGCTTTTTTATGTTTGTATTTATACTTAAAACATGTGAAAATTATCTTGGCCATTTATCCTTTTTTGTTATTTGCATTCTAACCCTTTTGATAGTTAGCAGTGCCTATAGATGCTTAGCTCTTTATAAGCAATGAAAGGGAGGGTTCATCAGTCCTAGGATCTTTTTTTTATGATGACTATTACCCTAGGTCATTCAACATCCTCTAAGTGTAACTTTCACGGCTTTAATTGTTCATGATTCATGGATTTCGATTTTGTTTTGCTTATTGATTTATTATATGTGAGTATGTTTATTATGGACTTAGAGCATACATAGGCACATATACTTGGGAGAGATGTGCTACACCTATTCCTTATGCTTTGAGTTTATTTGGTTTATCTTTCATCTATTTCATTGATTAACTTATGCATTTTCTTGGTGTAGGCAAAAAATGATTATGGCCTTATTCATCATCCTAAGTGATTAGTGATGAGTGTGATGTGAATAAATCTTAATGTATGTTAAATTCTTATGCCATATCACATACCCCCGTCCCCTCTTAGTTATGCATGATGTGAATGAATGGATGTATGGATATGCATGATGATCCTTATACTATGATGCATGACCCCTCTCCTTCTTGGATTGATGGATTGACTTGATTAGCTTAATTATGCTAGACGCATTTTTAAGATCGTTAACTGGACTAATCAACAACTCGACTAAAATATTAAAAATGAACCAAAGATACCTAAAGGTTGGATCTTAACATCTGGGCAATTTTGGGGTGCCTAACCTCTTTCCCAAGTCGTGCCCAATTTCTGAACTCAATCTCTAATGAGGTGAAGACTAAATAGGCCTTCTAATTGACTTAGATTAGGTTTAGATTTTGCCTTACCCATATTCTTATCTCGACCAAAGTCAGGTGGTGACTCCATATTTCTTAGGATGGTACTAATGTATCATCTTGCATTTTGGTTCCTTGATGACCCCTAATTTAGACTTAAGGCTTTGAACTCACGTAAGGGCTAAAGGATCCCCTATTGATCTAAACCTACGTTATACCTTGGGGTCATTACCAATGTAAAGACTCTCTTTCTCTTGATCCCCTATTAATCGATAAAAGGATAGAGTCGTAAGCAAGATTCCATTAGTTCAAGCAAAATTTTGAGGCCCTCGCAATGATGACTCCATTGAGGACTTCAAAATTGACTTTGCGTTCAATCTCTGGTTCACTTTTAATATTTTAAACTTATTATTAAGTAAGTCCATTGCATTCATATAGCCTTCACACTTCACAGTGAACACTTGGTTGTCCTTAGACAAACCAATGGTTCCATAAACTTAAGAATTAAGCTCCATTTAGGCTTAGAAGATTATGATAAGGATTCATTACTCATGAGCCTAGTATGTTTGAGTATATGGAATAAAGGATTATGATAATTGCCTTTCAAGCTTATGGGAGTCATCAACTATAACAACCCTCTCAACCTTTAGGCATATGTAAGAGCCAATAGTACCTTAGAATAAGAGCTCCAATTGTTTGCATTTCTTCTTTAAAGGGGAATGAAAGTCCTCAAAGAACATGGTTAAGTATTCCTAATGTAAGGCAAATGTTATCTATCCCCCACATGTAAATACTTGTATATCCCCTTCCCCACCATGTAAATACTCGTTATGTACATCCCTCTCTCTTTAAGGGGATATCTTTTTTCTAATACTTATTTCTTCAAATAATGTAAAAGGTTCTTCCTTTTTGTGCCATTACATATATGTTCTTTTGAGGCTTTAACTCTTTTCGATATGAGGTGAACCAACACTTTCTTCGCCCCATGATGGTATAAGAATGAGACCTCACTTAGGAAAAAGCCATTAAACCTCATATGTGCGAGGAATAAGGTTGGAAGGATCTTCTGCAAAGTGATTAGTGCATAACATGCATACTTGCATCGATTACTTATTCATGTATCATACTGATAATCCTTGTCTTATAGCCATAATTGCTTCATCCTAACCTTATGGAAGAGAAAGGGTAAATGATTCACTAAAACAAGTAAGATGTCGAGTTCGAGCTAAAAGGTTTGTCTAATTATGGAACCAACCATACTGCTTGAGGTCCTAGAAAAGATGTTGTTTGACTTCAATCGTAAGATGAAAAAGATAATTATTGAGAATGTGAATAAGTGCATTAATGAGACTCTGAAAAGGAGGGAGACCTTTATCAATAGAACTGACAAAGGGAAAGCACCAATGGAAGAGCCCCAACCCATGGTGATTGATGATGATCTATTTTGCATGAAGAAGTACCATGACATCAAGATTGCTAAGGAAGTAGGGAGTACTACTACAACTCCAGACAAACCTATGGAGAATGAGAAGGAGAGCTCTCGATTTGATGACTTTGCCAAATAATTGGAGAAACTATAAAAAGCTTTGGGTGTTAAAAGCTTTAAAAAAGGAATAAACATTGAGGAATTACTGGCTCACTAACCTGGAAAGCTCTCAACAAACTTTTGCATGCTTAGGCTTTTAGAGTTCATAAGAACTAGAATGCAAAGAACCATGTCCACTCATATGTGTTAATCACGAAGGCATCTAGGGTCCCAATGGACACTATGTTGAAGCTTTTTGAATTGTCATTAGAAAGGTCTGCAAAAATATGATACCTCAACCATCCAAAGACTGTTAGGAAAGACTAGAAGGAATTAGTATAAGCTTTTGAGAAACATTATGCTTGTAATTTGGATCTAGAGGTCACATTGCAAGATATGGAATCTTAGAAATAAAAAACCGATGAGAGCTTTAAAGACTAATTTTGAAGTTGGAAGAAGACAACTTCAGAAGTAACAATAAGACCTGCATAAAGAAAGCAAGTTAGGATGATTATTAAAGGGGCTCTGTATGGGATTAGCCTAAAATCTGAGGAATGTTGGGTAGTAACTTTAAAGATTTTTTAGAAGAAGGTTTGTACGCTGAAGAGTTAGAATCTCAGTCGAAAAGATAGCATGAGGGAAGAAGAAGTGCCCCTTCCTAGCCTGTAGTTAAGGGGAATAAGACGGTTGATGTAAATGTAGTAAGAACACCAAGACAATTCACTAATTTGGGGATGCCTCTATCCAAGGCATTGGGGAAGTTATAAAAGAAGGGTGTGTTAAAGCCTTTGGCATCAAGACCACCTCCTAATCCACTACCTAGACGCTATGATGCCAATGCTTACTATGTTTTTCATCAAGGAGTAGGTCACAACACTGATGTTTATTGTAGACTAAGACATGAGATTCAAGATCTCCTTGACAGTAAGATGATTCTCCCATAAAATTCTAAAAGGCTTAGCATCTAATGGAACCCTCTCCCATACTATCCTAATATTCCTCCCCCAAATCAGGGGACATTTATGATAGATTTTGGAATTCTTGAGGAAGTTGTTATTCCTATTATCAAGTCACAAGGAAGAATCTAGATGTTTGCACTATTAATCTTTAGGAAAGTTTAAATGAAGACATAGAGGAAGAGCGGAGAAAAAGGATTATCCAATTATGGGAGGAGACTGATGAAGAGAAAGAAATGAATTAGATCAACCATACATGTAATGGAAAATATTATCTTGATAAGGAAACCCCCAAAGAAACAAGGGTGGAGAAGACAGATGAACTCTTTAAGAAAGAGAAGAAAGATGACAATCCTATTGTCAAACAATTGAAGAAGATGTCAGCCTATATTAATGTGTGGGAGTTGGTTATCACCTTTTAGGAACATAAGAAGGCTATGGTTGAGGCTTTATCAAGTCTGATTATCTCGAAGGAAGCTACTCCAATGGACATTTTTGTATTGGTAACTCATAAGGGAAAAATCACTTTCTCGAATGAGGATCTGCTATCGAAAGAAAGGGATCACAACCTAGCCATATTCATCTGAGCCAAGGTAAAAGGGAGACACACAACATGTGTAATGGTTGACAAAGGATTTAGGATTAACATTTGACTATTGAAGTTACTACATAAGTTTAGCTTGTTTGAGAAAGATTTAAAAGCTTTTGATAGTTTCATTTGAGCTTATAATGATAATAGGAGGCCAGCCTCAGGTGTGCTCAAGACCTTAATAAAAAAAGGCATAAATGAGGCAATGGTGGAATGTAAGTCTTGGACATCCCAATCACCTTCTCACTTTTGTCGAAAAGACCATAGTATCACCCATTAGATAATGTGCCTTCTACCATTCACCAGAAAGTCAAGATTCCTTACAATGGAGAGACTGTGACTATCTATGTAGAGGTTGGGGGGATGTATTAGCTTTAAGTGTGGTTATTTCACATCTTCGAAGGTTTCAAGTTGCTAGAGTCACTAACAAGTGCGTTGATTAAAACGTAGTGAGAATTATGAAGAATATGAATTTTCTACCAGGACAAGGGTTCGAGAAAAATTCCACCAGCATATTAGAATTTCTAGAAATCCCCATTCATACTATAAGAAATGGATTGGGGTATCGTGCTAAAAGTCGGAGCTAGCAGTGAGGGACTTGGGTGGACCACTGTCAGATTTCATTGTGAAAGAAGGGGAAGCTACTGAAGAAGTAATGTAAGAGGTTGTTAATAATGAGAAGTCATTAGGCAATAATATAAATGAACTCTATAAGGTTTTTTTTTTTTTTCTAAAGGGAAGTTGGTGAGCTGGGATTTCATAATGATCAAGACTATTCAAAAGAGAAGGATGAGGAGGAGAAAATAAAGAAGAAAAGGAAATATATTGTAGAAATAGAGGATGATCAAGAATCAAGTCACTCGATGGTTATGTATGATCCTTAGTCTACATGGCTATGGAATGATAAGAAGGGGGCATCAATGAACAAATAAAGCACTATCTATTAGATAAAAAATTATGGGCCATTCGGAAAGATTATGCAAATGAGGAATTTGACTTGATGAAGCAAAATGCACCCTTTGTGGATCCACAATGGAAGTATATCGAGTTGTGTAAGTTCACTTAATTTGTTTATATGAGGATAAAATTAAAGGATATTGAGGAAATGATTATAAACTCCATCGAGGAAGTAGGTAGCAAGGAAACACAAGGTCATACGATAAAGACTGAGCCAACTATGGTAGAAAGTGCAACACGTTGGGCAGATTTCCTAAAGATTGAGCTAACAGATGATCAAATGAAGTAGAGTTTTGAAGGAATATAAAAGCTATTACTAGAACCGAAGACAAAATAAGGGATGAGGATGGAATAGATGTTACACAATGTAACAACATAGGCATTCTGACTGGTAGGAAGGAAAATGTAAGGAAGTGTAGGAAGAAGAAGGAAGAGGAGGCTCTTACTGTTACACAAAAAGAAGTTGTCTTTCCAGATTCTGTTGATGTTCTTATTTTTAGTCTTTCAAGAATAGTGATGTATTTCTTTCTAAGTAATGCAATAAATGATGAGTTTGCTTACTTGTGTCATATGT
This sequence comes from Omphalea diandra, assembly GCA_949677035.1. NCBI lineage: Eukaryota > Viridiplantae > Streptophyta > Magnoliopsida > Malpighiales > Euphorbiaceae > Omphalea > Omphalea diandra. The sequence continues at coordinate 8,600 of CATIWR010211990.1, read as the reverse complement.
TTCATAATGATAATGTTCATAGCTTATATCATTTTATGAGCATATTTAACATTAATTTTATGCATATCACTGTATTTAACCTTGGCACACAAGAAAATCCAAAAATCTTACTTATTGCTAGTGATGTCATGCTAGAGGAACAAAGAAGGTTTGAACAACTACTCATAAACTATCAAAAGGGTTTTTACTTTGACATACGAGGACATACCAGGGGTTGGCAGGTGAATTAGCGATCACAGAATTTTGACCTACCTATACATGAAACTGATAAAGCAAAAGCTCTGAAGGAGGAGACTTGAGTGACTCAATTGGTTAAAGAAAAAGAAGCATAACAATTGAATGCCAAGTTTTCAAAGGTAGAAGATTACCCTGAATGGCTAGCCAATATAGTGCCAGTACCAAAGAAGGATGAGAGAGTGAGGATGTATGTTGACTATAGGGATCTAAACAAAGCATGTCCACAGGACGACTTTCCTTTGTCACATATAAATGTGTTGGTTGATAGTGTTGTAACTTGTATTATGTATTCCTTCATGGAAAGGTCTTCTCGGTATAACCAGATTCTTATTATTATCACAAATAAGGGAAAATTGGCTTTTATAACATAGTAGGGAACGTATTGCTAAAAGGTGATGCCATTTAGGTTAAAGAATATGGAGCGATATATCAGCAAATGGCAACTGCCCTATTATATGACTTGATCCATAAAAGGTGGAAGTGTATGTAGATGACATGATGGTTAAGTCAAAAACAAGGAAAAGGCACTTTAAAGCTTTGGAGAAATTTTGAAGAGAATCGATAAATATAACTTAAATTTAAATACCAAGAAGTGTGTGTTTGAGGCCACCTCCAGTGAGCTATTTGGGCATATGGTTATTAAAAAAGGAATCAAAGAGACCCAGACAAGGTAAAGGCAATTTAGGATATGCTTGCACTTAAGATAAAGAAGGAGATCCAAGGCTTTCTAGGTTGCTCACAATACATTAGTCGGTTTATAGCGAGACTAACTCCCATTTATGAGTTATTCTTCAAGTTGTTAAGGAAGAACCAACCATCGAAGTGGAATGAACAGTGTCAAGAGGCCTTTGGGAGAATAAAAGAATATATGATCAACCCACTAGTATTGAAGCCATGAAAGCCTAAAAAACCATTGATTTTGTATTTGATAGTAAAAGATAGCTCTGTTGGTGCAATGTTAGCTGAGAAAGATGGAATAAGGAATGAACATGTTATGTACGATCTTTGTAAGAAGTTATTTTACTATGAAGTGATGTATAACTAGGTGAAGAATACTTGTCTAGCATTGGTATAAGCGATAAAGAAATTAAGGCATTATTTTAGTCATACTTTATGGAAGCAATTTCAAGGCTTAATTTAGTTAAGTACCTACATGAGGCCCTATCCTTTACAGGAAGGTTGGCAAAATGGTTAATCCCATTGGCTGAGTTCCATATTAAGCATATAGCCAAAAAGGTGATTAAATGATGAACAGTCTCAGAGTATTAAGTATAACAACCTCTCAAAGAAGAAAAATATGAATTACCCCATTTCCCAATTGAAGGACTAGAGGGGTTGAGCTTCAAGGATAGAGAATATACTTTGATAAGGTTGTAAACTAGAAAGGTGCAGGTGTAAGGGTAATTGTGGTTTCTCTAGAAGGTGAGCTCTTTCTTGTAGCTAAGAAGTTAGACTACAAAGTCACCAATAACATTGCTAAGTATAAGACATGTGCACTTGATCTTGAACTCTTAAAGCAAATAAGGGTAAAAACAATAAAGGTGTTTGAGGACTCGTTACTAGTCGTTTCACATATAACGGACAAATGAAGTCGTTTCACATATAACGGACAAATGAAAACTGAGGGAAGAATGTTTAGGCCCATATCTCGAGCATATAAAGGGATTGATGTGGAATTTTTAGAGAGTCGCATTCCATCATCTACTAAGCGAAAAGAATGCAATGCTCGATGCCTCAACCACTCTAGCATCTATTTGGGATGGGCAAGAGGTAATGCCTATGTGACTATTGATCACACTTCAATCCAGGGCATCATGTTATATGGGTAAAGAGGTGATGTGAATATCAATGGAGAATTGTCCTTGATATTTTGATGTATAAAGGTATTTGGAAAACTTTAAATACTCAGAAAGGCTGAGAAGAAGGATAAGGATGTGATCTGAAGGTTGTCTTCATAGTTTATGATTTATGATGGGGTAATGTATAATATAATGCTTAACAGAGTTCATTTACAGTGTTTGGTAAAAGAAGAGGTTGGTAGGATCATGAAAGAGGTGCATGCAGGGGTTTATGGTCCCACATGAATAGTAAAGTATTAGCAAATAAAATTTTAAGATTTGGATGTTACTTGACAACTATGGAATGTGACTATATTTAGAAGGTTTGAAACTGTCAAGAATGTCAAGTCCATAGTAATCTCAGTCATTTACCACCTGCTGAGTTGTAGAATCTAACCTCACCTTATCCATTTTATAGCATAGGGCATTAACATGATTAGATAGATTAGATCGACTTATATAAGAGGGCATAGGTATATTTTAGTAGTAGTGAACTACTCAAAGTGGGTAGAGGCTGAGGCCTTAAGTAAGTTAAAGGCAAAGTAGATGGCACAGTTCATTGAGAAAAACCTCTTATGTCACTGCAGTGTGCCACACCATGTTATCACAGATAATGGTGTCCATTTCCAAGTAGAGATAAAGGTCATATTGGGAAAATACAGCATAACCCATCATAAGTCGTCACCTTACAGGCCACAGGCCAATAGAGTAGTGGAAGCGATAAATAAGAATGCCAAAAATATCTTTACTAAGATGGTTGAAATGTATAAGGAGATGGTTAAAATGTATAAGGACTGGTCCAAGAAGTTACCATTTGTCTTGTGGGGTTATTGAACTACAACAAAGACATCAACTGTGATGACATCTTACTCCCCAATATAGGGAATGGTGGTAGTATTACTAATTGAGCTAGAGGTGAGGTCTTTATGGGTTTTAGTTCAATCTAACATTCTCAAGTACCAATGGATGAGGAGCAAACTTGAACAACTAGCTCTATTAGATGAAGAGAGGTTGAAGACACTATACCACATATAACTTATCAGGCTAGGATGGCCTACATATTTAATAAGAACATTAAGTCGAACAAGATAAAATTGGTGATCTACTATTGAAAGTAGTTTGACCATAGACTTGTGATCCTGGAGAAAAGTTTAGGCCAAATTAGGAAGGCCCTTATGTGGTCAAACAAATATATTCAGGTGTTGCGATGAAATTAACAGATATGGATGGTAATGGATTCATCGAGCCAGTGAACCTTAACAAGTTGAAGAAATGCTTCATGTGAGGTGTGAGAAAATTAAATGAGCCCACTAAGTCAAATATCTGAAAAGGTGACTTATGCAAAAATTAGGGCATATATATATATATATATATATATATATATAAAAGAAGAAAATATGTAAGCTCGCTAAATTAAAACCCAAAAATGTTAGGCAAAAGTTAGAGCATAAAATAATAAATGTAAGTAAGAGTTAAGAGAATGTGACTGACTAATAGGGGACCATTGATAGGATAGCTATGCGACAATGGAGAAAATATGAATGAATGAACAAAGGATCAACAAAACAATGGCACTGAGTAAGACAATTAGATTATCTAATATGCCAATATTAAAAGAAGAAATTATGCACTTAATTAACGTGTAATGTGTAAAATGAAAATGATTTGTGTTAAGCATAGAGTTATATGAAGGTACATTTGCGCAATTAAAGTGAATTAGTCATTCATGCTTTTGAACTAGAAGTAAATATAAAATAGTTTTTTTTATGAAAGATCATTGTCCACTATTTGCTAATGTCATGCCTATAGCTTTAAAGGTCACACAACCATGCCATGCAATCCACGTCATCCTCAGGTTGAGAGTTTCGACTAGTATAGAAGTTAGAGATGTGGTGGCTGGTCCATATAGCCTCAACTATCCAAGAAGTACTAAGATAAGGGACCCTCTACAAATGAAAGAAAGAACTATAACTTAATTGAGAAGCACTGAAAAATAATAAGAAAAAGAAAAAAAAAACTAATATGAACCAAGTTAGGGACAAGCTCAAGGTGATAAAAAGTGAAAGGGACTAGCAAGGAGTTCTCCTTCGAAAGAAGGAGAGTATCACAAAAGCTTTAAAACCTGCCATATTTGGAGTTGTCATATTTAGAACTGTCATATTTGAAATTATCATATTTGGAGCTGTCATATTTGGAATTGTCATATTTGAACTTGTCTTATTTGGACTTGTCATATTTGGAACTACCATATTTGAACTTGCACTATTTGAACTTGCCATATTTGGAGTTGTCATATTTAGAACTACCATATTTAAACCTACCTTATTTTGGACAATCTTTATAAGGGTAAAATGAACATTTTTATGCTTTCATTCATGTATGCATCCTCAAAATGAAATCAAGAAGTCTAGCTCTACAATGGGAAAATTTTGCACAAAAATGTTCTCGAAGATTTTAAAAAGTTCCAAAAAAGTTCTAAAACATTCTAAGAAACTTCGAAGAATATTTCAAGCATCTTTGGTGGAAGAATAAAAGTCCTAAAGAGTAATTAATGGAAGGGCTGCATATATGGAAGAAAAGTAAAAAAAAAAAAATGCAAATCAAAATATCTTTCCATGATTTATAAGATCTAACATATCATTCTTTTCCTTTTCTAATTAGAAATTTATGTTATTTTCTTATGTAAGAAACTTTTTTTTATAATTAAGAAGATATCATGTATCTTTTAGTTTTTTTCCTATTTAGCTTAAGAGAATCCTTTTTCCTAAATAGTATAGACAAATTTGGTCTACTTAAGAAGTAATTCTTAAGGTGTTTTAGAAACTTTGTAAAGACTATAAATAGTCTTTCTTGTTCAATCAAATGATTGAATGAATGAAGAAAATTTCTTTTAGGAAAATTGCTTGTGAGAGTAATTCTCTTCTTGAGTTATTAATAGGACTTGGTAAGATTGTTATGTGAGTTCTTAATAATTTCACAAACTCGTTTAATCTAAGTCTTAAATTACTTAGTTAATTTAAGGTTGAGATTAATACCTCTTGAATCTTTATAATTCAGGTTGCTAAAAACAAGTTTTCTAGAGGTCTAATTGAGATTTAAGAGTTTATCTTATTTGATCTTTTAATTTAAGGCTTGGGACTTGTGGTAGATATGAATAAGGATCCAAAAATTAACCTCATTCGTATCAAAAGCTAAGCAAGAACCATAAGAAAAGATACTACAATAGGAACTCTTACTTGAAGTAATAACAAGCTCCTTGCAAACGAATCATTAACACCAAAAGCTACTTTGTTGAGTCTCATGATAATCTGGCCTAAGATCATCAATATAGGGGTCCTTCCTAATTCAACTCCTTCTAAGAGTGGTAAAATTTGTAGATTGATCTCTCTATCCTCTCTTTATAACAAATACTCACCTATTATAATAGCTACCACAGTACGAGACCGAACTGCCAAAGCATAGCCTCTAAAGAGGAAAAGAGTGATAAAAGAAGCCTTGAGGATTTTCTCCTTGCCCAAAGTGTACTTGGGTACCTCCTCATACCGCATGTTAAATAACTCTAACATATTTGAACATATAAGTAGTCTAGTTGAGGCCTTGTAACCCAGACTACAGCTATGATGCAGCAGTTGAAAATGACATCAAGCACCTCTAATAGGGGGTAGATCTCCACATCTCTGAACTGAAAGATATAGGCAGTGGGATCCCATAAATCACAGGCTACCTGTAAGAAGTGCACATCAAGATAGGTGAAAAAGAGATAATAAAGAGCTGAGAGACCCGCCCATGGTAGGTTAGGCCAGATTTGGGGTGGAAGAGATCTTATAAAGGATCTTGACATAGTTTAGTGGCTGGAGATAGTAGATGTGAAGAGTAAATCTGAAGTGGGTACTTATAGAAGAAGATAATGTTGTTTAGTGCTTCACAGCTGTAAAAAATAAAAAAAAAACCCAACAAGTCTGTACAGCCCCTAACTAGGTTTGTATAGCCATTTTGTTAAGTTATATAGCCTTTAGTTTCTGATAAGATTCAAGCAACCTCTTATTCATACTTAAGGCATAGAATGATGTTTGTACCTATTCTAAAAAGCACACATGTGAAAGAATGGCAATGCACATTCAAAGATGCATAATCAGAGGTCAAAATCATATTTTTTCATTGAAAATAAAAGTATCTAAGTTTAACAAAAGAATAGAGGTAGTATCATCTTAAAACCTCCTAGAAAATCTCAAAAACTAAGCAAGTATCCAAAATTAAGGCTTTTAAATAACCTAATAAATTGTACAACTGTGCAACATATTAATCAAAATGTATTGTACTAAAATGGAAAATGAAAAATGTCTTAAAAAAGCTAAGGTAAAAGGGGAATCTCTATGGCTCAACTGTCTCTGGCTCTAAATAGAGTCGCCTTAAAATTCTTAGCCTAGCCATTTGTTGCCACATACCTGTGCTTTGCAGTTGCCTAAGCTAGGGTCTTGATCTTTGCCTTTACTTATAGTAGACATTGATCCTTTTGTTTGATCTTGCCATTCAAGTGTTGGATCATCTCCTATAAAAAAACATGAGGATTACGATGAGTAGGATGCAAAGCACATAAGACACATATCATAAACATGCATACATGCAGTGCTTTTATTTCTGTTATATGTATTTTTCTCACTAACCTGCATATAGTGTGTTTGCTACATCATGACCCTCTTTAGGGCAGTGATCAAATCGACTATAGTATCAACTTGGACACAAGGACTTTGTAAAGAGGAAAAAAAGGAGCATCTTCAGGGATAAAGTTTGCATTATAGTTAGTGTATGGTGAAATAAGGAAGAAAATACTCATATGGGTAATCTCGCTTAACTCAAATGTGTAGGCATACTGAGTGATCAGTAACAACATCATGAAACTTGTCAGTGAAATCATACAAGACTCTACTAAACAGTCTATCATAGAGGCAAGATCGCCTACTACTACGAGCTTCATACCCTCTGAAGTTGAGCTACAGGCCCATTTGTGGTCCTGAACAATAGCAGCGCTAAATGTGGAAGCAAGAGCGATAGATCTCTGAATAGTCTGTGCAGTGGTAACTCAACCCACATGTTGAATGATGAACCCCTCATTAGTTGCATGTTCAAGGAATGTTCAAATAACTACCTCCAATAAGGGAAAATGTCGGACTAGCACTTCAATCATCTAAGACTTGTAGGGGTTTCTGTCAGAAGTCAACTACTCCCTTAGTGATTATCATAATGGAGCAGCTAGCTCCACATCCTTTAAATCCCTCACCCAAAATAAGCTTGTGGGTGGATGTTGCCGAATGGGTTACGCATCTAGTGCCAACAGAAGATGAGCTCACCTAAGTGCCACTCCTGAATAGATGGCCCCACCATCAGTCAATTACCATAGAAGATGGTCTCTGCCTCTGCCACCTCTAATGGCCACATCTTCATAAGACCCCTTAAGTCTAGGCATAGTTGTAATACAAACAGAGGACCACAATAAGTATAAGACTAGAAAATGACAAATAAATAATTATAACTCACACAACTATATCTGTGCAGGAAAAAAACCTGATCGAGAATGATCATGTTTAGGTGAGCATGCCTATCGATAATAGAGGACTTCGGGTAGACCATACCATTCCACCATGAAAAATGGCGGTAATAGCCCTCTGCCTCAGCCTTAGTATCAATCCTTTTCACCATGCCTAGCTCAATGCCCATGCCTACCCAAAAATGTGGCATAAATCCTAAAACTACAGTACAACACCAAAACATAAAGAGAAGAAAGGGGATTAAGAGCTACTTATGATAAGGATCCTTTAAGCACCGCACATGTACCCCTTACCCCATGAGCACTAGTCAAGGTAGCGATACAGGTATGCTAGTGCCTCAAACCCCTAATTAAAGCAATGAAGCAGGCCTAGATTCTCCAATACTGGCACCAAGTAAAGCTTGGCTATGCCGAAAGCATTCGAGAATAACACCCCCAACAGAGCATAAAATAGAAAGTAGCGCATATGTTGGTCGATCACCCTATTAGGGCTATCATCAGTAACCTTAGCTAAGGTAACCTAAATACTGAACCTTGCCACAATCCCACTCCCCTTGAGCAGGGGAACACAACCTAGGACTCTCAGCATGTAGTCCTTCTAAAGCGCTAACTTGTGCATACCCGAATCTATAGGCAAAGAGATACCTGCGAAGTGCAGCGTGGTCAAAGAAGAGAAGTCCCTAAGTGTGATCATCACTTCACCAATCAGGGGTAGATGGAAGGTATGAGTCATATCCATCCACCACTTTAGGAGTGTGCGCATCATTGCCAAATTGGTCTTCGACGCCTCCTCTGGCAGCATCCACAAGAAAGTTCAAACTTCGATCTCCTCCTGATGGGCCATAACTTAGGGATGCAAAGTGTGAACCCACACTTTAGCAGGACCCATAGCCCTACCTCCCTTTTGGAAGGTGACAATCCCCTACAAGAGAAATAAAAGAAATGAATATATATATATATATATATATATATATATATAT